>JBBUKS010098580.1:0-26932 GCA_038050645.1 Hedychium gardnerianum
AGACTATTATAATGTAGGCGGACTTAACAAGTATCCATGATGGGCCCTTGTGTTTTCCAACAAAAAAAGAAAAATATAAATGGTTAAATTGAGTATCATTTGAGAGGAGTTAAGAATAAAAATACATAAAAGAGGACAAAATATATAGAAAATTGCAGTCGGTAACAATTTGTTAACTTTTATGATGTTTTTCAGTTATCCGATGTGCTTGGCATGTTGAAATATGGAAAGAAATATAATCAATAATATCCGAGCACCAACCAGATGATTCACGATATGAGAACCCCATGCGTTCCCCCACAACTGACAGAACCACTTCCTGCACGTCGGAATGTTGCACCTAACCACACACCAGGGATTCTGCACCCCACAATACCCGCACGCGTGCTTGCCAAACTCGTAACCCTCATCCCCAGTCTCCTCGAAGTTGAGCTCGCTCATCCCGGGAGTCCGGCGCGGGCTCGGGCGGTGGCGGGGGATCGGGAGGGCTGCGAGAGCTCCTGGAACTCCGGGTAGTCGTCGAAGTCGTCCTGGGTGTTGAACTCGAGGAAAGTGTACACGTCGCCGCCGGTGTCCGGCTGCGAAGCCGTCTCGAAGAGGTTGTTGACCGACTGCGCCGCCATGGCTAGCCCCGCGAACAATTTAAGTTGTTGGTGGACCACGTATGGTTGCCACCATAGAAGGCTTGATTTAGAATTAAAGACTAAAACTAATTTAGGTCTCAAATTTTTATCTTAATTATATATTATTTTAAATTATTATTAAATTTAGAAAGTGCACATTCATTAAATTATCAACATGGTTTAGGGTTTGTCATGGAGTAGAGCACAACAATAAGCATTAATAACCACTTTAATTATTATTATTGATGTTGTTATATTAATAAATTTTATTATTTAATATATGTTTTTTTAAGCGCCCTCGAAGATTTTGCAATTGTCAAAACGCCCCTATATAATAAAAAATATCATGACAAATTTATGATCGTTATATTATTTTTGTAATTATAAAATTTAAAAAGGTAAAAAAAAGTTATATTTTGTGATATAGGACTTAGAGTTATAATTCTAATTGATATTCAAATTTTTATTTAGCCTCTAGATACTTTATTACTATCATACGAGACATACAGAAAAAAATCGATCATAAATTAATCTTAGCGACCGAACTTTTCAGTCGCCAGGGTTTCAATCGCCGACGTCACTTTAGTGATGGATATTTATTTTCATCGCTAAATAGCGATAGAAATCAAATTCAGTAGCTAATTAGTAACGGATATTGATTCCGTCACTAAGGGTTAGCGACGGAAATATTTTTCATTACAAATGTGTAGCGACGGAAAAGAATTTTCCATCGCTAAACTTAGCGACGACAAAGATGTATCCGTAATTAGCGACGAAAACATCATTTCTATCACTAATTTTGGATAAAATTTTAACATAATCTCCTCTATTTGAGACATTTCATCCTATTTACATTTAGCGATGGAAACATCATTTCCGTCACTAATTTTGGATAAAATTTCAACATAATCTCCTCTATTTGAGAGATTTCATCCTGTTTGCATACACAATTCACAATACACAATACACTAAACATCCAAACCACACTATCAAGCAATAACACTAAACATTCAAACCATTCACAATACACTAAACATTCACAAACAATAACATCCAAATCATCCACCATATACTAAACATTCACATATAATAACATCCAAACCACAATACACTAAACATTCATAAATATTAACATCCAAACAACCACTATCAACAAAACAACATCCATCGTATAAAATCACAAATTATACATGATCCAAATATAATATATCTAAAATCCAACTAAAATATATTACATCCCAACCCTAAAATCCATGTCAAAAACTAATACATCGATTATCAACAAATGTCATTATTAGGATGAATCTTAAGGATAAAACACATAATTTAAACAAACACTATATTTTATATTTTGAAACAAACATGAATTATATATATATATATATAAGTTAAAATTATTTATAAGAAAATGCAAAAATAATTTAATACTCTTTTAATAACATGTTTTAGAGAAATACATACCTTAAATGGTAGAATATAGTATAAAATCCAATTCGGTTTATCTACATTGTTCCTGAAAAAAAATTTAATACAATTAGAATTGCATATATGTATATATAAGTATCAAATTAATGGAACTCTCCAAGTATTATAAGTGATTAAAAAATTTTAGCTAAAATGAAAATCAACTCACCTTAAAAGAACTGTTGTTATTATCAGTTACTTATCAAGAGCGTTCAGGTCTTGAGTCTCCTGCGAGTCAAAACAATGCGGTTGAAAATTTAGATTCCATCTATCAATGAATTCTTGCATTTGTCGCTTTACTAACGTCTTGACCCGATCTTCCATCGACTGCTCACTACTAACCCAAGCATGCTCTAATGTCGTCTTAACCCGATCATCTATCGACTGCTCACTTATGACCTGAGCATGCTCTAATATCGTGACTCAATCCTTCAGTTCTTGATTTTCTTGCTCTAACGAATCGACTCGTGTAGATGAAGAATTGGGGCGACCCCTCTGCCTGAGAGCTATGATACGATCATAAGTAACTTTTGCCTGGGAACAAGGCCGAAGAGGGTTTTTTTTTTCTTCCACCGATAATGTTATAATATATCTCATCTAGTACATCGTCTGATAGAGTTTGTAACTCACCTCCCTTTATAGCAAGCGGAGACGTCTGAGCAGTCCCCACGGGGGTGTCCAGATGGCTAGTGGGTGACAAATTTGCTGCAATGGAGTATGGGTCAATTCCCAGGTACATGCCCTCAGGGAAAAAACCTCCTCTCACCCCCTAGTCACTTGGCGGTTGGCTATAATCTGACCTCGTAATTTACCTCCCTTCATATAACCTGGGGACGGGCTATGAGAGCCGCTTGGAGTGAGCGTAATCACCTTTTACTGTAATTAAGATGCCTGAGCAACTCGATCGATGAATTTCTTCCTATATAAAAAAAATATTATTAATATCTAATATACAACTAATAAAGATAGTAATTGTTAAAAGTGAGTGGTAATTAAGTTTATAAACTTACGTCTATGACCTTAGATCGAACATCGATAAAAATGCCATCTTTTTTGTGTGGGTATTGCAAAATACGTCTCAACTAGTGGGACGTCTCTGTAAAATATCAACCTGCATACACAAATTAGTTTATGGGTAAAGCAAAATGAGTTCCTTAATAATTTAAAAATTCTAATATAACTTTATAATAAATTTATTAAGTCTATTGCATGCTCTATAATAGAACGTGATCCAGCCGTATATTTTATGGATCCAATGGTCGAGTCAGTCACCTCAATATTTCTATTATTTCGAGCAATCGATGAATTATGCCTCCATTTTTCTGCAGCCCAAGTGATCGTCCATGCACCCCAAATCTCCACTGGTACATGGGAGGCTTTATTCCCTTCCTTCTCCAATTATATAACAAGTCTTTGTATAGTTTGACATGATAATTGTTCTAAGTTTTTTTAAAAAAATTATGTCTCGTGTCCTGACTCCCAAATATATTGTTTCTGCAAAAATATCGATTCAGATTAGTGTAAAAGGATATGATATTATACAATATCAATAATATTCAAATTACTTACCAAAAACTCCTGATAATAAAAGTCTTTAATATCCTGGTCTACGTGTCTCCATGTAGTACCAAAGGCGCATTGACGCTCTCTAAATTTCTTGCTGATATATGCTGCTACACTATGACCATCGGGGGTAAAATTGCATGAAAAAACCTTTCATTAATAAAAACAATCACCAAATTAATTTGAATTACTAATAACATTAATACTTATCAATCCCCGACAATCCTCAAAACTATCTAACTACTGTGTATAACTGCAATATCTGACGTGACTTTGCAAATAACAATATAACACATACACATGTCAAATAATATTTAAATCAAATCAATAATGTATTAACTGGTAAAACTAAAGAGATATATATGTAACAAATAATCACCTCAGAATAACTGAATCATCAACATGGAGTCCTTAAATTTCAACCGACAAAGTTATAAAATATATCATCAGGTCAGTCTGAATCATTAACATTAATAGTTTGTAAGTCTTCATCACTAGACTCTAGTACATCCATTTTCTCACTGTTGGACATCTCTTCATCATCTATTTTCTCGTAAATAACATTTACATCTACAAGTAATTGGAATGTAGATTGAATTTGTGAATTAACTGAATGTATCTCCACTTCCTTATTTTGAAATGCATCATGATTTTGAGTCGTGATGGAATTCAATATTTCTATAGTCAAGCGAGCTTTCATTCGATAAACTACTAACCATTCACCAGATCTTTTTCTCTTCGTCGGTTATTCAAGATAAAAAACTTGACATGTTTGTACCACAAAAATGAAGGATTCAAACTTGTTGAATTTTTTGTTTGCATAAACCTCAACTAAATTGTAGTGGGAATGTATTCTTGTCCTTGTTCTTGAAGTCTGATCATGCCATGAACATTTGAATAACACACACTTTTTATGGGTAAAGAAGGATATTCAATCTCAATGATTTCATCAAGTCTACCATAGTAATCAAATTCAGTGATGTCTGCAGATCCTTTTACGCAAACACCTGAATTATAGGTAAGGTTGTGTGAATCACATTGTACCACGTGAAATTTGAAGCCATTAATATAGAAACCAGAGTAGACTCTTATGTTACGGAGAGATCCTGATGCAAGATTTATTATTCTTTTATCTTACACATTTGAGATTCTACGATCCTTCACCTAGAAAAATAGTTATCATATAAAATATCGATTAAATAATAGACTTGAAAATTTAAAATTAATCTCTAACTTACGTAGATTTTAAATTAAACCAGAATGCAAATTTCAACTCTAACTTTTGCGATATCTCACTTGCCTCTATTGATGGATTGTATATTTATAGTTGTTGTTCGTACAAGCTATCAAAGAAGACATACCTAAAAATTATGGTATAACAATCATACATAACGAGATATATGTTTGAATATAGAAATTAACTCACTTTATGTAGGGTTTAACTTCTTTACAGTTCAAAAGTACATATATTTTTGCTTAACTTCTTTACAGTTCAAAAGTATGTATATTTTTGTTGTATAATATTCATTGTCATTTAACCATTTACAAATAGATGCACCCATTGACTTACCAGGAAACTTGAAAATAGAAAGCATCTCTGGGTCTATCAGTTAAGTATCATCAGAATTTTGAGGGAACTTGCGATGTTTGATTTTCACATTATCAGCAAAAAAATACGAGTAGAAATAAGATGCTTCTTCAACCAGATAAACATTACATATTGATCTCTCAACTCTTACTTTGTTACGAATATTTTTCTTTAATTTTCTCAAAAATTATTCAAATGGATACATCCATCTGTAATGCAAATTATGTCTCTAACTTTTGCGATATCTCACTTGCCTCTATTGATGGATTGTATGTTTGTAGTTGTTACTAATACAAGCTATCAAGGAAGACATACCTAAAAATTATGGTATAACAATCATACATAACAAGATATATGTTTGAATATAAAAATTAACTCACTTTATGTAGGGTCTAACCTCTTCACAGTTCAAAAGTATATATGTTCTTGCTGCATGATATTCATTGTCATTTAACCATCTACAAACAGATGCACCTATTGGCTTGCCAGGAAACTTGAAAATAGAAAATATCTCTGGGTCTATCGGTTGAGTATCATCAGAATTTTGAGGACACTTGTGATGTTTCATTTTCACATTATCAGCAAAATAATACGAGTAGAAATAAGATACTTCTTCAATCAGATAGGCATTACATATTGATCTCTCAACTCTTGCTTTGTTATGAATATTTTTCTGTAATCTTCTCAAAAATTGTTCAAATGGATACATCCATCTATACAGTGCAGGACCAACTAGTCGTGTTTCCTATGATAAATGAACTGGTAGATATCCCATTGAATCAAAGAAGCTAGGTGGAAATATGCGCTCAAGTTTACATAGTATCAGAGGTATTTCTGTTTCTAGTTGAAGCATTTCCGCTATCATAATAATCCTCCATGTCAAATTTCTGAAAAACAAACTCAATTCTATGAGTGTTTGTCAAATATTATTAGGAAGGAGGTCATAAAAAGCTATTGGAATAAATCTTTACATAAACACGTGATAGTCACGACTCTTCATTCCAAATATTTCTAATTTATTCATATTCATACATCGAATCATATTCGAGGCATACCCATCAGGAAATTTGATTTCTTTCAACCAACTACATAAAGCTTGCTTACCTTCTTTGTCCAATGAATAACAAGCATTTGGAAATTTATTGGTTATTTCATTCTCATGCAATTCAGATCTGTTAACTAATTCTTTCAATTCTTCACGTTATTTTTATTGTGTCTTTAGTTTTTCCAAGAACATTCATTACAGTATTGAAAATATTATCGAAAAAAATTCTCAACATACATCATATCTAAATTACATCGAATGAGTAGATACTTCCAATATGACAGTTCTCAAAATATATTTCTTTTCTTCCAGCCACACTTGCACACTCTAATAATGTATTTATTTAAATCATCAGAACTCGTCTTAGTTACTGGTATAAATTCATAATTGTCTATTTCCTCAAGTATTTCCTTTCCTGACTTGATTATGGGTGGAAGTTTTCTGACCACTTGATTCTTTATGAACTCTTTCCTATTTCACCTGAAAGGGTGTTCTTTTGATAAAAATGTATGATAATTATCAAATCAAGATATTTTTCCACTGCAATGTAATAAAAATACATCAGACTCTGTCATGCAATGTGGATAAGCTAATTTACTAGCTGTGCTCCATCCTGACAATATTGAGTATGATGAAAAATCACTAATCATCCATAATAAAGTTGCCTCACTGCTGAGCAATTTGATGCATAGTAATCCTTACCTCACTGGCGCACGATTTGATGATCGCTCGATGCTCCACTCCTCCGATGTAGGATCCGAACGAATAATCTACAAAATTGTGCTGAACTAGCCTCTGCATTCAAATATATACGAATCCAAATGAATCACTTATATATTAACGAAAAACAAACAACATAACTCAATTGGCTAAGGGCACGCACGCCTAGGGTAGGCACAGCCATAGCATGTGCGGCCAGTCGTATGTTGCGTGCATATACATAGCCCAACCATATCTTCCCGCGCACCCAGCAACTCAGCCAGGGCACGCGTGGCCAGGGCAGATCTGCGCATACACCCGACAACCCAGCTAGCATTGATAGCCCCGCCAACCCTAGCCAGCCCACGCGCGCCCAGGGCAGGCCCGGCAAAGTCGCGACCTCGCAGAGAGGCCGCCAACCTCACCGCGAGGCCGCAACCAAGCTGCGACCTTGCTGCAGCCGTGAGGCCGCCGCAACCTAATCGGGGGAGGGGGAGATCTGCGAAAAGGAAGAGAAATTTACCTGAGGGGGAGATCGAGAGAGAAGAAATCGTCGAAAGCTATCGTCGCCACTGAAATCGTCGAAGAGGAAAAATTGGGAAGGAAGAAAGCATGCCTTAGCAATCTCGTGCGCTAGGGTCAAATGGGGATAAATTAGCAACAAATATTATCCGTCGCTAAATTAGCGACAGAATTAATTTTCGTCGCTAATAAATTATAATAAATACGACTTATTTCCTATTACCTACTGATTTAGCGACGAAATCTCTTTTTTGTTACTATTTTAGCGACGGATATTAACATTCATCATTAATTAGCGATGAAAATTAATTCTCATCGCAAATTTCATCATAAAATCTAGTATTTCTTGTAGTGGTATGGGCAAGTAAAAATATTTTTTAGTTTACCTTGTGAGATACATTAGGTTTATTATTGAACAACTCACGTTTAGCCTTTCATAGGAGAATAACAATTAATTGGATTTAGATCAGATTTCATACTTATTTTTATTATAATCGCTGAATCAAATATTCAATTCTCATTCCTATCGATTTGCTGCGCGCTCATGTGCGCGATTGAGGAAGAGAGCTCATGTGGTGTGGGGCCCATAAGTGCTCATGTGGGATTGCCCCCCTCAGTCGCACACCCCGAGTGCATACCCACCGGTGCAACAGATTGATTATATATATCGAATCCTACATCGAATCTCCCCCTATGCGACTATAAAACCAATTAGGTGCCCAACCTAGCCGGGCCAAGATCGATTGTCGTGAACTTTATTTTCCTGAAGATTAAATATCCTCCCGTCGGTATTGTAATTTATTTTTTTATCTTATTTTTCTGTATCTCGTCGTTTGACCGGCGACGAGGAATGAACGAAATCATTTTTGCTTCGTATAAAACTAATCAGGCTTTTCATTTGACACCTTGCGTTCTTGAGTCTTGACCTTCATCCGCCCGGCATCCGCTGCCTCTGCCTTCCAATTTGCAGGGTCTGCAGCCACCAGGCTTTCGGAGGAACAGCCGTCTCCCAGAGCTTCCGCCTTCTGGTGCGCCTTCTCCCTTTTGATTATCGATCGGATTCAGACGGATCCCAGGATCCGTCAGATCTGGGGTGTTTCCGGCATATTCCAATGGTGTTCCCACATGTGTCATAGGGCTGTTATATTTTAGATGAATCTAGTATCGTCGTCGGCCTTCCTGATCTAGATCGGCCAATTCCCTAAACTGTTATTCCGTCGTCATGTTATTGATTACATCTTCTACTGGTTTCTTTAGATAATTTTGCTATTTTCATTGTGTTGCATCACTGTTAGGTCTGCTCTATCTTGTTTTGGCTAATATTATTGATATCTACATGAAAACCATAACATTGTGTTCTTGCTCCTGGTGATGGGCGGCTTTTTGTATGGGCATTGGCATCATCATTGTGCTAACTACTAACAGTATTATATTGTGCTTGCAGACAAGCAGTAATGATGCTCATTGTCAATGACCTGAACTAGTTTCACTAATGTTTGAAGTTCCTTTAGCTTCTGGTAGTAGTCCTCATCTTCGTCGTGCTGGTAGTAGACCTACTTTTACGGATCAAGGTGGAATGAAAATCAATTTGAAGCCAACTCGTGTTCTCTCCATTTTTGCATGGATTTCATGTGCATGTCACACATTTGGCGTTGCATGTTTTAGTTCCAACTGAACCGGTGGTGAAGTTAACACTGGTTACTTTTTCTCACAGAGGTAGATGAGATGAAGGGTCCAAGCATAGCAACCTCTAGTGTTGCAATGATGCCATCGCCAATTTTTTTGTGGAGATTCAAGGTTATTTTTTCTTCTTAACTTTTCCGATTTGTTCTACTTGCTGAGTGAAAGCATGTTTTTTCTTCTGATTTGAAAGCAATACCTCTTTATGCCCAATTTCTTTTCTCTGAAATAGGAAACTAATTTCTAACGTAGCTTAATTATTTAGTTACTAAATCCGCAAAAAAAATTTGTATAAAACTGGTCAGTGGTATCCTGTTAAAATGATAATTTAAATTTGTTAGTTTACAAGAAAAAGTTGATATGATAAAGGATCTATTATCTAATTTTCTTCTTTATCATCTTTCTATATTAGTCTCTTTTATAGGCACTTATGCTTAAATTTTGAATAATTTTTGAAATACCTCAGTAACATAGATTAGACTCTAAAGCATTTCTCAAAGTATCTTTGTATGACAGGACCTTTTTGATGATCTATGTTTCCTTATACCACAGTGTCTTTCTTTCAAATCCATGTTCAATAAGTAAACTTTTCCAATTATCTTAATTGATGTGGCAGAAATGGTTAAACCTTATATGCCCAATTATCTTAATCTGCAGCCATTATGGCATGGCCATTATATGCATAGACTTGTACCTCACATGTTTGTTCCCCTCTCAGTTGAGAACCTGAAGGGTTATATGGTTTATGTGTACTTTTTGGAAGATTCTGGAATGCTGTATAAGTTTTTAAGTTTGCTATTTTGCTAAGTTAGGAGGCTGTTTCAGGTTGTATTATTTCTATTGTGGGGCATCACATGTTGCAAGGTCAGTTCTTAACTTTATCTGAATAAATATCACACTTGACCTGTACGATTAAGCAGTGGAAATATATCTCAGGCCTGTGGCTCACACATGTTGTCTGCAGATAGGCTGGGACTCTGTAATGCGAATGAATGCAGATAAAAGAGATTTGTTTCTTTATGAGACTTTTTTATATTTTAATCCACTTCTTCTTGTGGTAAGTAGTCATGTAGCTAGGTTACTTCAAAGGTCATTTGCATTAGAATAACTCACTTTCTCATTCAAAATCTTTTTAATTTGACACTACAGACTTTGATGGTTTGGCTATGGGGAGTGAATCTATGGGTTTTTTCTCAATCATCTATTAACTATGCAAAAGTATTTGATCTTGATCACGCCCATCTCACACACCGGGAAATATGGAAGGTATATAATATGGATTTCACATCTCAATGTGCAATCCTTGTTCATACCTTGTGTTTTGCATACCATCTCTTAAACAAGCACGAGTCTCAGGTGTAACAATCTGCTGTTGATTTCTTCACTGACTTATGCATACAAAATAACGATTACATGCTAATTCCTCTGTGTGTACAATGTTTCTAAAACCGAATATCCACACCATAGCATCCTAGGATCATGCATGATTTTGGCTTTAATGGAGAGTAAAAAAATCTGGTTTGCTATGGATTTTATGAAGATTTAAAGAATATTCTAGCTTTGTAAATTTTAAGTGTCTGACGCGGAAACATACACTTAACAAATGGTTTTACATGTTTGAAGGTAATTAAGTGATTTTGAAGTTTGACAAGATGAATCAATTATAATTTAAGGGAGGTAGAGGGAGATCAAAGTAAACTCTAGTTACTAGATTAAAAACTAAATAACCTATTTTATGATTAATATTTAATAGTGTATATCAAGCTCAAAAGAGGGATAAGATCTATGTAGCCGATCTCAATAGTTTGGACAAATTCAACTTGGTGATACAATAACAATTATACTTAGGTCATTTAATGTGTCGATAGACATTTTATAAGATGGCCATGTGTATGTTAAGTGTGAAATAAATTATATGTTTCCTTTTCTTTCTCCATTCTTTTTGGTTGAGAGGGTAGATTCATTGTAAGAAGAATGTTAACAAGGTGCAAGGACTTTAGGATCCAGTCCGAGTTCCATTGCAGCAAAAATTGCAAGACAAATTGTTAGAGAGAGTAGCTTACAGGTGTGACTTTCAACCTACTGATTGAGTCTGTGACAACTTCGGTATTAGAGTAGTTCACATCATCTTGGTATAAAGCTAAGTTTGTTTTCAAGTTTTTTATGTTTAATTTGTTGGTTCACAACTTTTCTACATATATAATCTATTCATATGAATATCAGTATAGGAATTAAGACAAACTAGTACAGTTAATTCCTAAGACAAACTGATACTGTTAATTTATCTTATGATTCAAGCCAATATTAAAACACAACAACAATAATTAATTTGGATTGCTTATTTCAAGGGATACGAAAAAACATTTAAAACCATCAGAAAATGTATGGACAAGGGTATGAGTAGGGGAAATGAGCGTGGATCCAGTGTTTGACATGATTATATCTGAAATTTTTACGCATAATCATAAGGATGTTGTGGGTCCCCCGAGTGTTGGTGCTAGAATTCTGTTATTCAACATGGCTAAGTAGGGGGTAGATAAAGAAACTAATAATGATTTGTCATCACAAGAAACCTTTTCCAATTCAAATATCTCACCTAGCTAATGACTAGATGTGCATTGGTATCATATGCCATTAGAGTGTTGAAATTTGTTGATTTTTTGTAGGTCCTGCTCACCCTAGCCTTCTTACTTAAGCTTCATTAGTGATCCCAAATTCTATGCTATCATCTCTAGACCTGTCTGTATTCATTCTTTTGCTATTAAGTGTCTCAAATAGTTGGGACAATCTTGCCTTATGATGAGATACTGTTGTTAGGCAGTGAAGTCATGTGCATGTCAACCCATTAGTTGAAACAATTACTTCTATATGAGATTCCTACAAGTCTATCTTTTTATCATGAGAGTGTTGCTGCAAAGTATGTAATTGTTTCAGGAATATTAGTTTTAGTTACAAACTTTTAAATCTATTACAATGTCTTAAGAATGCATTCTCGATCAATGGAAGATTTAAACATAATAAAACAGGTAAACCTTCATGCTGATTGATTTCTTCTAATTGCAGTGTGCAATCTGGATGACCATTGTTGTTCCTACAAGTATGTCAGCTTATCTTTATCTGTACTCACATGGGGAAGTATCACTGGCTGCATCACAACCAGTATTGTACCTGTCCCTCTCTTCTATATGTTCACCTCTTTTTCTGTGTTTCTGTAAATTTTTACTGATTGTTTCTTTCGTGCAATATAGACATCCTACTCAAACTTAATGAATACACTTGTTGCTTGGAAAATCACTATGTGATTGGTATTAGCGATTTAGCAGTCAATTTGATTGGCAGTCTATGGTGCTTGTCATAAAACAAGATTAGTTATGCTTGTTAAGGAATCTAACATACTACATGGATTTTAAAATTGTATTATTGTCCTGAAACCAAATGGATTTAGAATTGGGTTAATAACTATGCCCTGTATTTTATAAGGTTGTAGAAACCTTATCCTGTATTTTCATTCACAAAATTTCTATGATTTTACCCACACTTCTCCTTGGAACTTTTATGGCATGGCCTCTCAGCTATGACACAAAATAAACATGGTTGAAGTTTTAAAGTTCCCTTGGCTGAGTTGTGAGTCTCTTGATATTGTGCATCTGGTCATTAGTACAATTTCATTTATGATGACCGAGTTTAGGCATACAATAAGGTTCAAATTCTCATTGGAAAATGTTTGCGCTTATCCATCTTTTAAAAAAAAAAATCCATATGGCATGAAATCAGGCCATTAAATGACGTTTACTTTATGTGGGTGTATGTACATTCATGAAGTTAGGTCACTTTGTGATACATATACACCATGTTGGCATATATACATTTACTACAAGTTATTTATCATCAATATACCTATAGGTGATATATTTAATAATTGCATAAGATTTAATTGATATAAAAAGTCCACACAAAATAGTTTGTAGTTTATACTTCACATATCCAACATAATCATTAACAAAAAAACAAACAAGAATAGATTTTGATACGAATCAGTTAAACAGTAGTGATTAAGCTTAAACATGTAGTGTTTATGCAAAAAAATCTTCAGAGATCGATTGCCGAATTGATAATCCATTTTCGATGCAAAATAAGATTGAACATTAAAAAATCATCACAGTTAATCTCTTAAAACAACTTATGATGAAGTAGCTTTTACCATGAGGTGAGATAGCTCCAAATATTAAGATATGAACCATACTATTACAATAAAAGCATTATTATTGTAATATAAATATAAATAGGAACCTGATCACCTCAGTTGCTCAACTGTTTGAAGGAGCTCAGACGCAAATCTTAACTTTGATGTAGCTTTTAAATTTGGTTTTCATATTGGGAGATAAGGATCCAAAAAATTCTTTCATGATTTTTTTTCTTGTAATAAAACTAATTTGCGAGGCAAGGATTTACTTGTTGTTTATTTTAATAGTTAATTTACACTGAAAAATTTGGGTTATATTCAACTAGACTTATTCTAGCTTTATGGATGTGCTAGTCACATTAATAACCTAACAATTTGGGTAAAAAAATGTTCATTAATTTTTTTATAAAAGCATAATCAAATTAAAGATAGTGTCTCCATTTCATCTTTAAAGTATTGACTTTTTTTTCTTGATTGACAAATTAAGTGCACAAACTTTAAGGATGTGTTCTCTTGTTCTAAGTCTACCTAATAATGTTGATCATACCGGCAATGCAAGTACTTGGAACCATAATTATATTGCTAGCTTTTTGTGTCAGTTTTCAGTTTGCCTTAGGTGAGTGGCTTACTCCTCCCTTTTGTCTCTTTGTTCATCTTGAGAGCCGTCCTCGTCTTAGATAATTGATCGAAGACACACCACCTCTTCATGTAGTGCCTAGTTTTGGGCAAAAAAACATTTGAATTTTCTTTTCAAGATTCAAATTGTTTTATCTTGCTTGAAATACCTATAAAAGAAAAATGATAGTGCCATGTCGCTTGGACTTAGAGAGGTTTGGCGGTGATAATATGTGTGGAAAGAAGTCATGCACAGGAATCTAACGGCTTGCATGTAGGGAAGGTGTGCCGAGGAGGCCTTTGGATTGTCAACGGCCATACGTAGAGGAGAATGATGAATGACTTCCTGAATCAGGAGCATGGATGGTCTGAATCTGGATGGAAAAATAGTTGATGAAAGGGTCGTAGGCTTTGGCAGTGATAACGAGGAAATTTCTCCTGGAGAAGGTGCAACACATGGAATTTACTCCAATCGAAGAATGATGGGAGAGGGTCGATGTGTGGGAACCTCATTACTATGAACAATTAGAGAAGAGTCATGCAAAGAGGATGTTTGGCAGAAGGCCTCTGATATCATGTCACATTAGGGAGAATTATTCTAACACACACAATCTTAGGTAGCTTCCCTCTACCTATATATGGATATTATTACAAATATAAAATATTACAAATACACCCCTATAGTTACATGTTTTCATATGAACCCATAACTAAGGTAACTTATTAGCTCTCAAGCTTTTTTGCAACTGAATCTCAAGTAAGCATGAGCTTTATTAATCTGTGAGTTCCTCTTATGAACCATCAAATAGTCATTCCTTTACAATTATTACATGACAAGGGATCTCTTCTGTCAATGGACAACGGTAAAGTTGTTGTCATGTGACTTTGAGGTCACGAGTTCGAGTCGCGGCAGCCTCTTGCAAAATGCAAGGTAAGGTTGTGTATAATAGACCCAATATGGTCCGACCCTTCCTCGGGACCCTGCACTGGCGGGAGCTTCGTGCACCGAGCTGCCCTTTAATTATTTTTATTTGCTTTGTAAGCAAAAATTAGATCATCCATCTTCTTCATGATTATTATATTCCTACAAATATTAAATAATATTTCTTTCAGTGAGCCAAGTGTTGATTAGCATAATAGGGATAGTATGGGCTGTATGAATCAAATGTTTACAAATCTGTCCTCATAATAATAATGCAAATGGAATGTGGGATTTGATAACTATCATATACGCATGCAGTTGAGTGAGCCATTTTTTCAATTTAATGGATTGCCTACTATGTCAGCATATATTGTCATGTGTGGATGTGGGCCTTGTGCTTGTGCTCTGTTCATAGGCATGTCTTTTATCCTCTGTGTACATATTCAAATTTCTCTTACACTGTTATGTTGAATTATACTAAGCTTTTGTTTTAACCGCAGGTTATAATGTATTCAGTCATTCTAATGGTTATCACATTTCCGTTTGAAATTTTTTACTTGCCATCGCGCTATTACTTGTTGAGGACTGTATGGCGTATCATATTACCATTACAGGCAAGCGTTAGTTTTCATTTAAACATCACACTAGATTTCATTGACTATATTTTTAGCTTAAATAATTTGGTGGAAAGTTTGCCTTATCGCTGTCTATGTGCGAAATTTACTTTGATATCAATGCCTTGTTGTTTGTTAGGGCCAAACGTAATCAACACTTCTGTTGCGTGAATTTCTCTGTTAGCATCCTTGCGTTGTTAGGTTTAGAGGTAAATTGGACCTAACATGCTTGCTGGCCAAGGATAAATGTGCACCAGATGGATCTTTGAGAGATTATGTAGTCAAGGTAGGTTGTTATTGAGTTGTCGCTTCGATATACAGACTCTTGCTAGAAATGATAAGAATGGTGGTTTCCCAGCAACCCAGCTTCCTAGGTACTTTCCCCCTATGATACATAGTACATTGTGCTATGCTCCTATGATACATTCATACTGTTCACATATTTTTATTCCCTAACCTAAGTCTCTTGGTGCAAGTCCATTTGATCTTTCTGCTTCTTTAGGTTCTCTCAGCTTATTGGGATTTCAAGAAGATCTCTTGGACTAAAATATGCTTGGTCTTCTGAGATTCCAAGTCGCTATCTTGGGCTTTTGGGTTCATTGGTAGGGTTCCAGACTCATCTCTTAATTTGGGGCCCCCTTGAGTTGGTGATGTTCTATGTCAATATCTTTTGGGGTTTTAGGTCTTCTAATACTTGTGGGGTTGCAGGACAGTCTCCTGAGCTTCAAGCCACCCTTGATTTGGTGAGACCCCATGTTGATATTCTGGTTTGTAATTGTATGCCCTCTTAACTTCATGGGTTTCTTGGCCATGATTTGGTGAAGTTTCAAATCATTATCTTGGCTTTAGGCTTCTTCTTAGCATGGAGGGGTTTCATGCCAATGTTTTGAGTGCTTGACATGGGAGAGTTTCCAGGTCGTTATATCAGGTTTTAGATGTTGTTAGCCTGATGGGGTTCCAGGTCCAATCTCAGGCCTTGAGGCTGCTGAATATGTTAACTTATTCAGGGCCTTACTTGGTATTAGGAAATTGAATCTCAGGCACATTTAATTTCTTATTTTGTGAAGTTTTGAGGATCAGTACTGTTCCCTTAACTTTCTGAACAAAACTTCTACATGCAGTACCAGTCCGTCCTTTTAGTTTGGATTGATAGTTGGAGTTTACTCTTCTGGGTTTCTTCTGGAACTTCTACTTCACAACTGAGCCACAATTCAAGATTATTTTATCCATATAATACTAAGTTTTTATGTGATGTTAGCTGTTCAAGTTTGTGAGTGCACAAACTTTGAGCACATAAAATATTTTACTTTATTACTCATAATGGCTTTAATTTCTGTATTATTCTTATTTTATCTGTATAAGGGTCTTATGTCACAAAACCTTCATTTTTCCCCTATTTAAAGCTCTGTCAATGCAAATGCAGGCAATCACATTTTCTGATTTCTTTGTGGCAGATATCATGACATCAATGTCAAAGGTATGCGTTTGGTCATTGTAAATTATTGTCGTGTCTCTATTAAATCATCTCCTCGATTAGAAGTTGTGTTCAGAACTTTTTGTGAGCTGTTATCATGTTTGAAATAGAGAGAGATGACCAACATAGCCTCCAAGTTTGCTGGAAGATGAACTGGGTTTTGTCTATCACCTAGGAATGCATTCATCAATTCTAGGTCTGGTTCTTTTGTAATAATTTTCATAATTTCATATCGCTACAGACCTATTCAACAAGTTTCTGCAGTGTTATCTACCAAACTCTAACTTGTGATTGTTCAGTCAAATAGACAGCTGTTTCACTTCCACCAATTTGCCTATCATGATTCTTTTATTAAATATGATATTAACTGCTGTAATTGTTGGTTTTTTCTAGGTATTCTCTGATTTGGAGCGCTCAGTATGTCGGATGGTGAATAGGCAGGTTAGTAAACATATTCTTCTATAGAATATCAAGGATATGGTAAACTTTTCTTATGTGTTGGATAATCAAATATTGAATGTGCAATTTTTACCATTTGATATATTCCATAGAAATATGCATGGTGTCATATCCACAGTTCCTTATTGAATATTTTGTATTAAGGTGAAGTAAATAGTATTTTTGAAAAAAGAGTTTGCAGAACATGGTGTTTGCATCAGTCAATGTTGTATGTTAGATGGAGAGTTAAGTACACTTAATCTCTCAGAAGTGAGATATTATAATCTGCTTGTTCCAAAGGCATTGGAAAAGCAATCAGCATTACATTATGAACCATCGTGTGGTACTCATTTACTGCTTTATTGTAGTTATAGTAAAATTTAATGATGCCTTGTGCAACTGTTGAGATTGTCGTGCAAGTGTTATTTGCCAGAAGTCGAGCTGTGAAGGAAAAGTTGTATAACTAAACAAGACAATTAAAATAAAAGTGTGAAGGTGAAAAGCAAAAGATCTACTATAAAACACTTTAATAGAGTTACAAAAGATATCCTCATAAAAGATCTAACATGGTGGGTTGTTGTAGTTAATATCAAGTTTATAGATAAGCTAAACTGGTGCCTTTTTCTTTCATCCTAAATAAGAACTTTATATGGATTGCTTTGCTTTCAGGTTGCAACAATAGCATGGTTTGAAGCAGATTCTGTATGTGGAAGCCACTCTGTTGCAATTCCTATAGTGCTCGTCTTTCCATATTTATGCCGTTTTTTCCAATGCTTGCGTCAATATAAGGATACTAAAGAAAGAACATGCCTTTTTAATGGTAAATGCATGTGTTCAATGTTTTTACTAGTTTTTCTCAGCTTATATATTTATGTTTGTGATGCAAGTTGCAAGTTTATTGATATAGATTATTAAATTAACTAAGACATGCTGTAGCATGATGTAGTATTTAGTTGTTTTAATGACTACACATTATGCAATAATCAGTTCATTACTGTTCAATGTTCAATAGTAGTTTCACTTTTTTTTGGGTGCCAACTGCAAAAAATTGACTGCAGTGAATGAGATGGTAAAATTTTACTCTTTCCTTGCAGCATTAAAATATGCAACTGCAGTCCCCGTGATTTTCCTTTCTGCTCTGAAGTATCATGTCTTCCCTGACAGTTGGATCAATTTTTACCGTCCACTTTGGCTTGTTTCTAGTGTCATTAACTCATTATACTCATTTTATTGGGATGTGACTCGGGATTGGGACTTAAGGTATGCATGGAATCTTCTGCCCCTTCTGTTCTTTGACCATTTCATTCTGTTCTTACCAAATTACAACTTTTGTATTTTTGCTTTTTTTAACCAAATCATGCCCCCCAATATTGATTCTTACTACATCGTGCTGCAACCATTATTCTTTTTACAGTTTATTGCTGATTTTCAAGTTTCCTCCAATATTAAGCTAATTTATGAACCAGTTTGTTGCATTAACGTTGGGAAAAAAAATATTTGAGTTTCTTCCAACTGTAAGAATCTCTCACATTTTAATTTTACATAACGGGTTTTGATTCACAAGTTGATTTGAAATCATGATTTTTGGATAAAAAGTAGTGATTTAAGTTCCTTCCAACCTAAGAAGGTAAATAAGGCATCACCTTAATTTTATATAAACATAGGGTCTTACCCGAAAAGCTGATGTGCACATTAGCTTGCATCGTGAAAATGACACCAAGGTGAGTATAAATCATTTGTGATTGTGTCAATTTCCCAACAATAACTAGATATTTGAGTCTCTTCAACCTAAAATTGTCATTTTGGGCATCTCTTATCTTAATTTTACATAAAGTTGGGGATTTGACCCCGCAAGTTAATATTTAAATATTATTATTTTTGACTGTACAGCTGATTTTCAAATCATCCTTTTGGGGTTAAAATTCTAAGTTTATACAAAATTAAAGTTTAAGTGACCCTTTAATGGCCATCTTAGGTTGGTAGGAATTCAAATATCTAAGTTTTTTTAAAAGTTATGCTGGAATCTGGATTTTGATGTTAGAGTTTGAGGAAACTTGAAAACTAAGGGTGATCTAAAACAATATATGGTCCAGGAGTGATTTAATAGTCATTGTGAAGGCCTCAACTGGAAATAAAACCAATGCAAAATGCATGACTTGGTCAAATTGCCTTAATAATTCCAACTATATCTTATTGATTTCTTCTTTGTCCTTGCAGTGTATTCACTCGAATTTTCAAGTTTAAAAATCCTCATATTTGCACAAATATTCTGTACGGGCGAATATGGGTAAGTTTTCATTTCATCAATTGTTTAGTGCCTTGTCATTGTTGTTAAGCCCTATTTATGGAATTGCAGGTCTATTATTGGGTGATAGGAAGCAACCTAATACTCCGATGCACCTGGACCTACAAACTCTCAGCTCATCTTCGGCACAACTATTTGACAGTTTTTATGATTACTGCATTGGAAATAATGCGGCGTTTCCAGTGGATTTTCTTTCGCGTGGAGAATGAATGGAACAAGATGACAAGCAAGGCAAGCTTGGAACTTTCTGCAATGGATATCCCAATGGAGGAAGATCGACTACTTGGTTCTGCCAGCCATAATGTATAAGAGGATTGTGGTTCAGTAACGAGTAGTTGTATATGGTCTCATGAAATTACCAGCCATTGCCCTTTTTCGTTTCTGACTAGTCATTTTTCTGTTACAATTATTTCCTGAGAAGCCAGAGGGTTACACACAACAGTGGAAGTTCCCAGTTAATATAGATAATTTTTTACAGCATTCTTTCAACACATCACAGATGTATCTAACATT
Source organism: Hedychium gardnerianum (assembly GCA_038050645.1). Taxonomy (NCBI): domain Eukaryota; kingdom Viridiplantae; phylum Streptophyta; class Magnoliopsida; order Zingiberales; family Zingiberaceae; genus Hedychium; species Hedychium gardnerianum. The sequence goes on from JBBUKS010098580.1 coordinate 20,249, forward strand.
GTTTTCTTTCCTTATTTGTATTGGGACTCCATTTAAAACTCTTGTTACGATCCAAGCTTTTCGTAGCTGTAGGATTGCGAACTGTTAGAGCTCTAGTTTGTTTATCTCGAGCTAGTCAAATTATTATCAAGTGTGACCTTTTGCTATATATGATAAAATTAAAATCAGTCTTCTTGAAAAAAATTTGAACTTGAGCTACAACATTTGGTTCTATACTAATTTACCTTAGTAGAGGATTCTCGAGTGATTTGTTTCACTCGAATTGACTTTTTTTTTTATTATTGAAAATCCATCTTCATCTTGTAACCATTTAGCATCTGGTTGCTCCTTTACGCGAATTCATGTTTCCAAGCATCATTTGTTCAAGTAGCAACACCTCTTATCTAAGACGCAAGTATTTGCATTAAAATAAGACTGTGGATATTGTAGATATAAAGAATTGTTAGTATATTAGAAGTCATGACAGCTATGATAAGGAAGATGACACGTTGTCTTTTTCACCAATGTAGTACGTCTAAATTTTTTTTATAATTTTCTCTTCGCTCCTACAGTCCTACATGAAAATTTAGTTCCTCAACCTCACTAGGACACCGCCACCCAAATGAAAATCAAATGCCTCTGACATAAACACAGCCCCAGGAACAATAGCAAGTTAGCAACTCCCAATAAAGATTTTAAGATATTAAATGCCATGAGAAGTCCCTCACAAGAACAATAACATATCACGCATGTAACCAAAAATCTTCTGTTTTTTTTTTTTTTTTTTTTGCTTAGCATCAAATAGGACTTGATATTTTCAAGTACACCTGCACATGCAAGCTGGAATCCTGATCATGAGTGTCTGTTTTTCTTCTCTTTAGTTCTTTACACCAAGTTTGAAATCGACATCTATAACAGACACTCAGCCTCGAGGTTCAGCTTCAAATCATCGGCTTCCTATTTTGCCTGAAGCATGGCTGAATGTGGAGGGGTCTGACCTTAATGTTCGGCTTCAATTATTCCACTGTTCTCGGGACGACCAACTGCACAAAGCTATAAAAACTCTCCCTTTCAAGCAGCAGCAGCAGCAGCAGCCGTCTTGTGGTATAATAATAAATATCTATCCGGTAATCCTGCAAGATCATGTTTAGGAAGGGGCATCTGCAAAGAAAAATGTAGTGGGAGCAATTATGAGCTCCAGGGTGTAATAGCGACGGCAGAGGGGAGGGGAATCGTTAAAAGGAGAAATCAGGAAGGAATTCTATTCATGGAATTGCCATCTTTTGAGCAGGTCATGACACGGCACCAATTAGGTCAAACAGTGGAGTGGAGGAAGCAGACAAGAGAGACCCACCAAGCGAGAAGCAAATCATGGAGTAGAGCAATGAATGATCCTTGGGCATCTCCATTCTCCTGTTTACTTTTGTGTATTTATATATCTTTCACATTTCTCCCCAATTATGATACAATGACATTCCAATACCAAAAAGTCAACATTGTCATCAAAGTCTAGCAGCTGCACCTCTCTCTCTTCCTCTCCAGTCTCAATTCCTCTTCTTTAATCGATCAAAACTGCAGTCTTTACAGCAAAAATTGGTTCTTTCTCTTCTTTCTCATCAGAGTTTCGAAATCGAATCAAAAGATTGTTTTTTTTTTCCCCCACTCTTCTTCTTCTTCTTCAATTCTGAGAAATCCAAATTTCCTGACCTATGAATCCCAAAGCATCTCCGAAGCAACAACCGGAGGATCCCAGTTTCCATCCGGCACAGCCTCTTCCTCGGTATGACAAGAAGGAAGCTGATCTCCGGGAAATCAGACAAGCACAGCCCAACAGGGAGGATCAGCAGGTGGCGGCGGCGGAGAAAGGAGGACAAAGGCGGCAGCTTGCGCCGAAGCGGAGCTCCAACAAGGACCGGCACACGAAGGTGGACGGCCGCGGGAGGCGGGTCCGCATGCCGGCGCTCTGCGCCGCTCGGATCTTCCAGCTCACCCGGGAGCTGGGGCACAAGTCCGACGGCGAGACCATCCAGTGGCTGCTCCAGCAGGCGGAGCCCTCCATCATAGCCGCCACCGGCACCGGCACCATTCCGGCCTCGCTCCTCGCCTCTTCCGCTGCCACCAACCTCACCTCCGCCTCCACCACGGCCTCCGCCGGCCTCCACCAAAGCAAGCTCCACGAAGTAGGGCAGGAAAGGGCCAACTGGGCAGCGTTTGACGTTAGGTCGCATCCGGAGTTGTGGCTGCCGCCCATCGACGGGTTCAACGCGGCTTTGTTCCAGTCGGCGACGCCGATGGGGGCCATGCCGTTGGCGGCGAATTTTCCGAGGGTCGGGTTCAACGGTTTGGAATGGCCTGGGAGCAGCATCAATCCGATGAGCTTCACGTCGCTTCTGAGCGGACAGAAACAGGCACTGCCCGGATTGGAGCTCGGATTGTCGCAACATGCACAAGTCGGGATTTTCAATCCTCATTCCTTGAGTCATTTCTATCATCATATAGGGCAGGGCAGCGCCGGCAGCGATCACTTGCAGCAGCCGCAACAACAAGAAGAAGATCAAAGGCAGCAATCTCTGACTCCTAATGAGAATTCAGAAGGGTCAGAACAATAGGCACTTTAAAATATTGAATCTGTTCTCTGTGTTTTATTGCTAGTTAATGGACCAAGAGAGGAATGTTGCTTCTTCGATTTGGATTTGGATTTGGATTTGGTTTTAGATTTTGGTTTTGGACAAAGAGTTAAACCACCATCCAATAATGGTAACTGTTTCTTTCACCATTATAAGTCAAAAACATTTTTCATTTAGGCATGATCATTGTTGATCAGTTCAAGTATATCATGTTTGGTTCCAGGTACAAGCAGCTGAAATCCCTGTAACAGAATTGGAGTTGGCTGATTTTGAGGTTTGTATATATAATCTTAGTTAGAATCCAAATATATCATAAATTTTACTATGTTCATTAAAATCAATTAAATACATTTTTATACTCTCTTTTTTTATTTTTAAATCTATTCACTTTATTTTGTTTCCTGTTTCTCTGATCTTTGGCGTTCTTCCCCTCCACTTGTTCGCCTGATTGATACACAAAGATTCCTCTTTTCTTATCAGTTCAGTAATTAAGCAAAACTAGGAGCCGACAGTTGCATCAGCGGCCGTCGGCGACAACCGCCCTGTGTGTGTCGAGTTGATGCCGTAGAACTCATCGACGAATATGCCGGCGTTTATAAGGAGGTGGGCGAGCCCGTTGGCAGCGTCGGCGCGGTTCTCTTCACTCTCTTCTCCCTGCCTGTGCAGTTGGATGCCGCATGCATCGTAGGCGTCGAGAACCGGCGCCGCCAGCGCCTTCACAGCCGCGGGAAGGGAGGGCAACTTTGTGCTGTTTTCCGTGAACGATGTCGTGGCAATTTTGCTGACCGGGATGGATGCCACGTCAGCATTTGATGCCATTGGGAAGGAGGTAGCTAGTTTCCATCTTCCACCGTGTGCTTGTAATATCCACTTATGCGCTTCTAGTGTTCTAGATCGAGTCTCTTATAACTGTGAAGTGTTCCTCAAATAAGCAGACTGTCTCGACATAGTCACGAGTTCGAGTCGCAAAAATAATCTTTTGTTTCGTGCATTGGACTTGAACTGTCCTTTTATCTTAGTATTGGCATTTCTCGTGTTGAAGAAACTTCCATGGTTGAGTGGCAAGATCCATAGCACTTGGAAAAATAATGTTATATGCTAGATTCACAGTCTTCCAAATTAAGACAAACTTTGCTCAAGCTTTTTGAGGATAATTGTCTTCTTCTTTTTGGCCTGGTCCTCCAATCTTGATGTTTCTTGTCCCATCTAACAAAGTGGATGTTTCTCCTCTGTGAGGAATCTCTCCATATAAAACTCCTTGTTATCCTCTCAATTTCCTTGAAGTGAAAACCACTGTGTTTTGGGATTATGCCTGATACGACCTAAGAATCTAGTGTAATTTTTCTTGAATTGACAATTTATTCGTTGAAGATCCTGAAAGCTTTTGTTTCATCTTCGCTAATACCTCTTAATATGCTTCCCTTCGATGATCTTCCATGTGTGAGTTTGAATGCTATGTAGCTTCTCTTCTCATTGATTGAATTTAAGCCTATCAAATTCTTAATATCTCTCCCTAAAAGTGCTTGTGTATTTGTAGTAGAGAAGATAGATGATTGACTTTTTAAGTTAAACCTTATATTTGGCTCTCTTAATTTGCTTATTTGATGGTTGACTTTTTTTTGAAAATGTGTTGTGTCTAGTCTAATCCATAGTAGTAGCTCAACTCCACATCATTTCTTTAATTAGACTTTATGCAAAATTGTTTGATAAATGAAGATGTTGGTTGGAAGATGACACCCTTGTTCAATGCCCCTTGACAACTTAAAATATTTGCATTTCTTTGTTATTCCAAAGAATCTCGAAACTAGAAGAGGAGAGGTCGTCCTTCTTGAATGCACATGTCAAGCGCATGTTGGTCAAGCGCATGTTCCTAGATTTTGAGGGACTTAAGGGCAATGAGCATCGTAGGCATCAAGACTTGAAAATATATAAGATGAGAGATTATGAACGAATGCTATTTGAAATTTTTAGATATATATTTTTCTACTTAGGCATATAAAGAACTAAAAGAAATAGATGTCTCAAGCCAAAGTCGATAAATTAACTAGAAGTTGAATAGATTTTACTTGACTGAAGATTTTCGTAATCGACTAACTGTCTAATCAACTATAGATGTTTTGCTTGTGAATAAAATGTTAGGAAGAGAATGAATAATTTCAAGGGTTTCTCATCATTATTTTGTGCTCATTGTTGGATACATAATGAAAATTTTATTTCAACCTCAACTCTACATGTATAATATTTTGATTTATTTGATATCTATCTCCTTGAGGTGATTAATCTAAAGATCTACTTTAGCAATCACATCCACTATGAACTTTCTCCTTCTCGAAAATTTTTCGAAAACGAAAAAACCTCAAACAAACTCATTCTTATAAAAACACAATAAGAAACAAGAAAGCAAAGATAAATACAATTGAAAATAATTTTACAATTAAAACCTTACTTGCTTGATCTCTTGTTACTTGAAAATATCTCCTGTTGACTCGGAAATACACAAGCACTTCGCTTCAGAATCTTCAAGAATTAGTAGTTTCAAATCTCCACAAAAACTCCTTTTCTAAGATTGCTTTCGAGCTTAAAAACATTGATATGGGTGGTTGAATCGGGGACTCATGGTAGTACGGACAGATGTCATGCGGTGAATAGTCAAGATTAGCTAAACCCGATTGGGCCTCTCAACTCTCGGGCGGACGCGTGCTATAAAGTCGACCGGGTACAGTTATCATCATCCCGATCGATAAAGGACAATCAAGATCACAGACCGAAATCAAGGTATCAGGTCGGGATATATTATGTTACCGACCGGAGGTACCTTACAGAGCCCGATCGATTGAATTATATTCCCGCTCATGTCTATAATCCGACCGGACACGCCTTGCGAAGTCCAGTCAGTTGAAGTAGGTTCCGGGTCGGGTCCATAATCCGACCGGATGTGTTCTACAAATCCCGATCGGTTCAAGTATGTTCCCGGTCGGGTCTATAATCCGACCGGATGTGTTCTACAAACCCCGAGCGGTTCAAGTATGTTCCCAATTTTTTGATCGGGTCTATAATATAGCCGATCGGAATGATCTTATCATTGGCCCGTGCCCTTGGCATGCCTATAAGGTATGACTCTGATGCCACCTGTACGATCAGAACATCCCCCAACAGTACGGCCAGAACATCCCCCAACAGTACGACCAGAACATCCCTCAACAGTATGATTAGAACACTCCCAACTGTACCCCAGACACTCTCCTGAAGTACGGAGAATGACAGGACTTTCGTACCAGAACATGCTCACCATGCCTCAATAGTACGCGTCATTAATGCTGACCATACACACCTCAAAGGAGTATATAAAGAAACGGGAGCCACGGTTGCGAGAGAGGTTTTTTCTAACCTGAGACATCTTTACTTATTGTTTGTTTCAACTACCTCTGCTCGATCAGACCTCACTTGAGCATCGGAGCGAGATCCCCAGGCCTCGCGCCTGGAGCTCTCCTTTAACCCTCCGTCTCTCTTTCTGTGATCCATGCAGATTCCCGACCGGAGAAATCAAGGAAGTCTCGTTCGCTCGTCGCTGCCTAGACGAACCCCCTCCGCTCGGTTACTTGGAATGAAAGACCGTTGAGCCCTTCCGAGTGGCACTAGGACCTCTAAAGACCAGCAAGCTCGGCCTGCTCTATGGAGATTAGGTCAACGATTCTCCAGCTCACCGGTGATTCATCCCTCGAAAGTCTCCGCGCGGGAACAATGTAATTGATAATACTAGAAGAAAGATAGCTCAATGGTTCTTGAATCGTAGGGAGGAAGCTTTAAAATGTTATCATTTTTTGACACCTTACGCTATGAAAGAACTAGATGAAAGGAGATAAAAAAAAGTTTTCATTATATAGTCCATCCACACACCCAAACTGAAATGGAAGTACAAACATTGATTGCTACATACATTATTGACTTGGAAAGACATTGTTGCAACTACAGTGAGTTTCAAAATTCTGGAATTCCTTGCTTACATGGTATTGCCACCATCAGACACCAAAACATGGATGCAGAACGTTTTTGTGAGCATTATTTTGAGTCACAAAAT
>JBBUKS010098997.1:0-23630 GCA_038050645.1 Hedychium gardnerianum
AGTTATAGTATTTAATCATATTTGTTATGATAAATAATGAAAGTATGGATATACTCGAAAGAAAATATCTGGTAGGATATTTTTTGAATTTCTTTTCTAAGAAATTCACTTTGAAAGCATGTTGAATCCAATCATAATTTTATTTTGCTATTTTAGCTATAGAGAAATCAAAAATATTTTTGCTAAAATATTTTAATAGTTTTATAGAAGCATCATCGACCTAAAATATTTTGATTGTCTTACATTGTTATTTTAGTCTAAAAAGTCACGGAGCGTTTTGGTTAAAGTATCATGTTAATCTTTACAATAGTTAAAATTAAATATAATTGTCTCAATAAAATATTGATGCAATTGTGAGTTAAGCAATAACTTAACTCAAGTCTCACCCATCTTTAAATTTAAATATTATAAAATTTTATTACAAAACAGGGAGGGATAAAAAAGACATATAATAAAAATAAAAGTGACAATTTCTTATACCAATACTTTTATTTTCATACTTACTCTAAATTATTTAAAAGTTTACAAATATTTTAATCTATATTAATGGGAAAAATTCAAAGTGACAAAGTATTATATTATTATTAAATAAATCAGTATTGGAATCGCTAACCAATAACATTTTATAAGATTTTTGACTGAATTTATAAATTCTATAGGACTATAAATTCCGCAGCAAAATTTTATGTTAATTTTTTTAATAAAACATATTTTATTTAATATAATTTGTTTCCAGTTTCTAAAAAAATAAATAAAAATAAAAATAAAAAGGAAGTTCCCGTCACCGCTTGTGACTGGTACATTTAGCTCCTCCGCTCCTAATTCTTATATTTCATATGGAAAGTAACGCCTTGTTCATCGGCCGCCGCCATCGCTGTTTCTTAGACTCAGTTCCGAAAGGCTTCCAAAACCCTAAACCCGCCGGAATTGCTCGTCGGTTTAGATGGGAATTCCGGCTTTTTACCGGTGGCTGGTCGATCGTTACCCCCTCTCCGTGGTGCAGGTCTGCGAAGAAACTCCCAGAATGGTCAATGGGGTCCGGATCCCAGTAGACACGACCAGGCCGAACCCTAACGGCGTCGAGTTCGACAACCTCTACCTGGACATGAACGGCATCGTCCACCCTTGCTTCCATCCGGAAGATCGGGTACATCTCAGTCTGGTGTGGGTTTATCGAATTATCGCAAAGTTGTTTCCTTTTCTGATCTGCTTCGTCTATTCCTTAGCCTGCTCCCAAGTCGTATGATGAAGTTTACAAAGCTGTTTTTGCCTACATTGATCACATTTTCTCCATGATTCGTCCCCGGAAGCTCCTGTATATGGCAGTTGGTGAGTAAAGATCGTGAAAGATCAAATTTCGAAGTGAATTAATATTTTGTTGTTAACTGTTAATTTGCCGGATTCTATAGATGGAGTGGCACCCAGAGCAAAGATGAACCAGCAACGGGCGAGGCGGTTTAGGGCTGCTAAAGATGCTGCAGATGCGGTTGGATTCTTATGAAATTTGAATTTTTAAACTCTCAAGTACATACATTGGTTCTTATTGGACATAAAAATCCCCAGGAAGCAGAAGCAGAGAAGCTAAAGGACGAGTTTGAATCGCATCTTGAGAAATTTTGTCATCCACAAACGAGCAAAATGGATTCTAATGTCATAACGCCTGGAACTTTGTTCATGGATTGTTTGTCATCTGCTCTTCGGTACTATATTTGTTTGAGATTGAACAAGGATCCTGGATGGCGGAGTATTAAGGTATAACTCAAGTCAATTCTACTAACTGTGTATGTTTGTGCAACATACTTATTTAATATCAGTGTGTTCCATAGGTCATTCTCTCAGATGCTAGTGTGCCGGGTGAGGGTGAACACAAAATAGCAGCATATATTCGCTCCCAGAGGAATCTTCTTGGTTTTGATCCAAACACAAGACATTGTTTGTATGGTTTGGTAAACCATCTCCTATATTCCTTCAGTCAATTTGTTTTTACTGTTTCACAACTATATTTATTAGCTTAAAAATGTTGTTTGTTTCAGGATGCTGACTTGATAATGCTTGCTCTAGCAACACACGAGATACATTTTTCTATTTTAAGAGAGGTTTGTACTTGCAAACATTACATATTCTACACCTGATTTTGGTTGCCAAATTTTGTTGATCTAATTGATTGTGTAGGATGTACGTGTTGCAAAATTTGATCAAAGAAATTCAAAATCTGTTAACAAAAAGAAGTGTTCAAATAAAGGAGAAGAAGGAAAAGAGTCCAATCATGACATTGGTTATGAAGATTCAAGAAAGAAGTTCCAGGTTTGTGCTTGACTTATTCCAACCTCTATACCTATTACCTGCCACTAGACTTGTACCTTCATTGAAAAATAGCTTCATCTTTATTCTTGATCTTTTTTTGGAGATATAACCTACAAGTTTATATTAGTTGAAAATTTTGATAACTTCACCTTCAAAAACTGTCTACTTAGTTTGAATTCTTTAAAACATATCTGTAGCCTAATCTGGCAGCATGGGGAATGTTAAGTTGAACTGTAAACGAATATTCATGACACTTTCCTTAGGCAAGAATTTAGCTGTGAAGGCTAACAAGATGGTTTTCCTGCAAATAAAATAAGTGAGTGATTTGTATAAAGTGCTATTCGAGTATAGATAAAAATGTTATAGCCTATAACTAATGTTGAATTGTTTCTCAAAAATATCTTTACTCTGACCTATATTGTGATCTTCACAACTGAATTGTTGCATGAAAAAAGTGACACCTTACAGCTAGTTATTATGGTCATATTGAGCTAATAAATAAGGAGGTAGAGGACACGTGCAGATGATAAGCAAGATTCAAAGTGGTCATTTTGAATCCTAATGGTCAACAATAACCCATGCTTTTTTGGGTGGCCTTTTATCTCCTGTAACTCTAGTCAGCAAAACCTGTGTAATATGACATGGAGGTTGATATCAAGATTCACCTAGTTGGACCTAGACTTGGTGTCGCTTAGCATGGTTTGTCTTTGCTTTTATTCTTTTGTTGAATCATTCTAGGAACCACTTGGGAGGATTCTTTTGGTACTTTTAAGTGAATACTATGTTAATGCAATTGTTCAAAAATATTCAGCATGGAATGTGATGTCCATATTGTCACAAGAAAAAAAAAGTACATCAACATTTTGAACTTTGCATTGAAGGCTTTTAATATTACAAACTACAAATTCTAGGAGATCCTATTAATGCAAAAAATGAATGAAGCTGGCAGGGGAAGGAAAATCAATAGAAGCCCTTCATCTCCATGCATATTTTCTCACAATTTAGTTCATATTGGAATTTCTGTTTGATTTTGTTTATAGCCTTCATTCCAGTTATTATGTCTATGAAATATGGCTAAAATTTGTAATTTCTTGCAGTTCCTCAATATATGGATTTTAAGAGACTATTTGCAGCACGAATTGAAAGTATTTGGTGCAAATATGAAGATTGACTTGGAGCGTTTGATTGATGATTTCGTTTTCATTTGTTTGTTTGTTGGAAATGACTTTCTTCCCCACGTTCCTTCTCTTGAAATTTCAGAGGTTTGATATTCTGATGTCTTATTCTTTAGTGAATTATAGATCAAACTTTTTTTGATATAATGTTGGTGAATATAGTACTACAATAGTTTATTATTGGATTTCATAATAGTTGTAATTGTTTGATTCATCTTGTTGACAAGTTGATACCTTCAATCTCTTCAATAATCATACAGGGAGCAATTGATCTTCTTATGATGGTCTATAAAAAGGAATTTGCTGCATTGGGTGGCTATTTAACAAATTCTTTTGAGGTTTGCTAGATTGTTTTAATTGTTTATTTCCTTAAATTTTCATTTTAGAATATTATTCACGACATCAACTGGGTAGAACAATTTTGGGATTACTTATTACTGTCTAACCAGCTCTTTTGGAGTTTCACTAGATAAATTTAATACAATGCCTTTTTTTCTTCGTTTTTTCATTTTCAACAATTACTTTGCAACCTGTGCTATTTAGATAGAGAATTTTTCCATTTATAGGTAAAAGGCAATATTTTTGAGATCTATGCTTAATTTAACTGCATATGTATTGTAAAAATAATATCATCATTATCTCATTTCTAATATGAACCTGTCGTTCAAATTGGTGTAATGTATGGCAACAACAAATACTTGAATTCCTTATTTTTGTAGGTGAATCTGGAGCGAGTTGAACACTTTCTACAAGTTGTTGGATCTCATGAAAGCGCCATCTTTCGAAAGCGGGTCCAGGTGTCTTACTGTTTCTATAACCCTGAAGTTTTATCTTCAATCATAAACGGAATTGTTTTCCTTGCATTTTTTGGAAAAGTCTATACCTGCACTTCCATTATTTTACCCTAGATGTTATTATGCACCTTGGTAACAATGATGAATGCTTGTCATACTGTTTGTAAGGAATAGTTGTCAGAAATTTCACAATTATGTTTCTTGTTTAGTTATGGATTAGTTGACAGAGTGAACACATCTCTAGAAAAATCAAATGACTTATTTGTCATTTCTTTTTCCTTCTTTTTTTTTGACATATTCTTATAAGAATAACCTAAATCAGCGATTAGTTGTACATGGGTACTTACTGCCTTTAGTGAAGAGAGGATTCAGACCTCAAATGGGTGACGGATTAATTGTATATGAATGATAGTTGTGGTTAATATAAACTTGGATGTAGTTGATATTTCTTCCAGATACTATTAAAGCATATCAAAGTTGAGAATACATGATTGGATAAGACTTAAATGCAACATGACTAAGGGCAGACTTAGCTATGTGTGATACTAAATTGCAATTAACAGATAGAGGGATATAAATTAGGTTCTAATAGCATGCTATCAAATTCAGGCTTTCAGCCTTTCACCACAGCCTAGTTTGTAAACTTAGTTTCTTGAATAAATAACTAATTATGTTTCTTGACTAAACAACTAATTATGTCTTGCAAATTGCAACTTGCATATCTACAGTTACAGAAAGAAAGAAATAGTCATTCCAAGGGTCCTAATTCCATGGCAATTGAGCCAAAAGTAGAATGTGTAAGTTAATGTTCTTACAATCTTGTTGTCCTCACTTGTCCATTTTCAATAGCTTTCATCATAAAGTTTTCAGGAACAACCTTATAAATACAAATTTATGCTGTAGGCATGGATGGAGAGCTTTGAGAGTTCTTCAAATTCATTTGGCAGAAATATATCAGATAGTATATCATGTGCCACTGCAGAACATTTTCAGGTTATTTTATTTTTCTCTTTATCTTTTTCTGCAAGCTGGTTCTAATTACATCAAACCATAATGAATATGTTTATGCAACTCATTCCTTATTGCTCTTTTGGTCTTTGAGAAGGACAGGTAGGGCAGGGGGAAGAAGATTGGAAGGAAAAGTACTACTCGGAGAAGTTTGAAGTCAACTCTAAAGATGAATGTCAAAGAGTAAAGCAAAATACAGTGAGCAATTTATATTGCTGATTTATTTGAGTTGATCCTCATGCAGAAATTCTTCATTTATAATGTATTCAGTTTATAATTGGTATCCTATTTAATCTTATGACCATGAAATTTTGGTCCTTTAACATTTGACATTTACTCCAGAATTTAGTGATCATTTTATTTATCAGGTTTGGTTATAATAAATGATTTTTTTACTTGGAGCCCAACCATCCATATAACAATGTGTATTGGCTGCAGGTAAAACACTATGTGGAAGGTATCTGCTGGGTCATGCACTATTATTATCAAGGTGTCTGTTCATGGCAATGGTTTGTGTTGAGATTTTTTTATTGTCCGTTTTTATTTTTTCTTTATTTCTTAGGAATGCAATAATGATTATTCATTTATTTTCATTCAACTCAACCTGATTAAAAATGTAACTCGCAGACAAGTTCATTTATTTACTATCTCCTATTTGCAATTTGCATTATTCAACAGATCTACTGATTTCTTTGATTCACAGAAATGTTACTTGATTGTTTTGCTTATTTTAATTTAATCTTACTTGAGGTCTTGTGCCATAAAAGGATTTGGTTTTTATATTTTGCAGTATCACGTTTTCACTTATAATAGTAAAATGGATGAAATTAAATTGTGGTGTATATGCACATTAGAACATCTCATCCTTCCATTTGGAATGTGCATGGGCTGAGATGAAGCTTTGGATGTAACATGTCTCATTATGAATAGTGAGTGCCCATAGTAAGCATGTTGAGGCCACTTGAAGGCAGCTGTGGCTTAAGGGTGTATAAATTCCTCACAAAGGATGATTAGAGCTTGTGATGTCAACCACATAGGTTTTAAACTGGCTCCCACAATAACTCATCAATTAAAGTTGGGTTTGATTACCTGTTTATACTAGTTCGAGTGGGCTCAGATTTTGCCTATTCATTCATGTGGATATATTACTAATCATGTTTCCTTGGATATAGTTCAATTGTGAGGGATAAAGATTTCTGTAGCTGATCTCAAATATTTTTGACAAACATGGCTTCATGATGATGCTAAGCTTCATTTGAGGCCCTATCTATTTCATTTACAATTGTTTAATAAGAAAATTATGTGATACATGTATAGTATATGTATTGATGTATTACTGTCAGATTGTGCTGTATCAATTACCAACTGAACCACTTGCACATGGAAGCAGATACATTCATGTTACATGTAGAAATATATACATACGTACTTAGATGCATACATGCATACATTCCGCATGCACATACCTAATACACGTTTATGCTTCCGTTGGTACCAATCAAACTAGTTCTGTAGATTCTTCAGTGTGCTGTTGCACTATTATGGTACAGTTCAGGTTCTGATCAATTTCTGTATAGGCTTTTGTTCCAAATGAATAATATGTATATTTATAATACACCTTTGGCCTCAAGAGCCTCATTCCCTAACTAAACTGTTGTTTCTACTACTGCCCTTTGCAAAGGACTGATCAAATGCAGCTATAAATTTAACATGACTGGAAACTCTATGCACAATGCCACTACCAATTAGCTTAATTTACTTAATATCTAGTTAAGTTATAAATTGGACTCATTTGAACTTTATAGTTAAATTCAGTCATTCTCAGTTTATTCTTTTCTTTTGTTTTCTTTACGCTCTTGGGTTCTAAGACTAGGTGCTTCTTTTTCAGGTTTTATCCACATCACTATGCTCCATTCGCTTCTGATTTTGTTCGTTTGAAGAACTTAGAGATCCAGTTTGCAATTGGTGTTCCGTTCAAGCCATTTGATCAACTCATGGGTGTACTACCTGCTGCAAGGTTATTGCTGATTTGAATTGGGGATTTGATACTTTCTATTCTGCATCTTATCCTATCTCATGGCTCATGTTATGCATGTTTAGTGCACACGCACTACCTTCATCTTATAAGGATTTGATGATCAATCCGTCTTCTTCAATAATTGATTTTTATCCAGCAGGTTAGCTTTCAACTGAAGGATTCTGTATGTATTTCATTTGAAATATCCATTTGCTGATTTGATATGTTGTTTTTTTGCAGATTTTGAGCTTGATTTGAATGGCAAGCGTTTCTCTTGGCAGGTTTTTTTACATTCCACAACTTTTTCATAATTAAGTTGATGTATTTATTCCATATACAACTGACATTGTATTGTTTGTCTTCCAATTAAGATTCCAAGTAGCCTTTGATTCTATTATCAACATGCCAGTATGTTTTACTTGTCTCAGTCGTATGCATGCAACTTTAGTTCCCCCAGTATCAGTTGAGGTTCAATCTGTTGGGCTGTACCATTAAAATTCCTCTTGTTTTTAGCCAGTATTGGCCAAAGATAGATTGGCATGGGTGGTACTGTTCGTCCATGCCAGTACTTCGCCAGTCTCAGTTGATTTGCAGAATGAGACACTGGCATACCAATTGAAATGGCATGGTATTTAGATCTTGATATAATTTTAACTAAATATTAATAGTCATAATATATTGTTATTATTAACTGAAATTGCCCTTTCATTACTTTTTGTCTTTTCCCAGTTTAATGCTCAAGTCTAAAGGAGATGTGGAAATGCTAGTTTCTGAAAAGTAGTTTAAAAGTTCACATTTACAGAATAGTAGGTAGTAAAGGAACATTCTTCACTACATCACTGAGATGTGAGATCTGTGGTGCCTTTCTTTTGTCAAATTTCATTTTATTTTTCTCAGGGTGGTAAACAATAATTTCTCTTCCCCCTCCCTCTACTCTGTGGCAGTTTAATGAATGTAGGGAAAATAAGAAACAGAGAGAAACTGATGGCCATTGTTAAAGTTTTCTTCACATATTGTCTTAGAAAATAAACTGGTTTTTTTATATAATAGTTGTATTGTATTTTTAGCAAGGAAACGTACATGTTTGTGGCAAATATTAGAGTTGGAAACAATTTGCTATATTATAGTTCTATCAAGACTAATTATGCACTCTAATTCATTTACTTATCCAGGCTGTATGTAAACTACCATTTGTTGATGAATCACGACTTCTTGCAGAAATAAAAAGAGTTGAACACACGCTAACGGTAATATATGCTGGTTTGTGTTCTCATGGGATTTTGTTTCAGTAGTGTGTTTTTGGTTCTTGCATCCTTCATGCTGATCCTCATGTTTCTAGGAGGAGGAAAAGCAAAGAAACAGCTGGATTATGGATGTGCTCTTTGTTCATTTCTCGCATCCATTAGCATCAAAGATTCTATCCTTTTATCAGAGGAAGAAGGATAATCCAAAACTGGGAAAGGCCAAACTCAAAAAGAGAATTGATTCCGAAATCAGGTTCTTTGTTAGCAAAGATATCTCACTATATTTTTTTTAACAAAAAAGCTAAATTGGTTGCGAATGCCTCAATTATCATAAGCATTATACCTCCTGTCAAAGAGGATATCCTATCCCTTTGCCCTGCTTTTCTTATTAGATTAACTAGATCAACTAGGGAGTGGCTTCTTCTTAAGTTTTCCAAGTTCTTGTAAGAAATGATAAATTGTTCATCATTGTAGAACCATAGAGCTAATAGTTTGTGTATATTCAATGAAATTATTTTCACAGTATTGAAGTGGAAGGGAAAAATGATTAATGACAAATGTAGCCATGCATAATACAAAGACAGAAAACATGTCATACTTTTTTTTTGGCTATTGGCCTTGGTGACACTTCCTAGTATATCATGTCATATCTTACTCTTCTCACATTAGGTGTATATCTCACCAAAGTGTTATTTACATTAGATGACTACAATGTTGAGGGTAGATATAGGTTAATCTGGACTCAGAATGGCTTTTACCTGAAATTTTCTTTCAAGAATCATTTTGCTCTAGTTCTTTATGCATCTATAATAAGATTTCTGAATAACCTCGAGAATTTGCTAATATCAGTGAATAATGTTTGATTGATCCTTGTTAGAAACTGGAGTATCTTTTCTGCCAATTTCTATTATGTTTTTCGTACTTGTATTTAATGGTAAGATCTCCTTGGAGTAAATATTTTGTATGCTTGTTTCTCTGCAGTGATGGGATGAATGGATTAATTTATATTTCAGATAAGACAATGTTATCTTTTGAGATTTATTCACCTGTTGAGGGCATGGAAGCAATAACCCAAAACAAAACCATGTGAGGAATTACTTGCATATCTTGCTTATTGCCTGCTTTTGATAGCGAAGATTTTCTTTTTAAAATCCTTGAAATTGTTTTTGCTTGTAGATCCACGTATTTCAAAGCTCCTCCTATCCAAACTCATATCGCCAGACTACCAGATGGCGTCACCTTACCTAATAAGGTATAGATGGTCCTGCACTCTTTATATTCTTCATCTGAGTTTGCTGACTTATTTAATAACTTGTCTAATGGCAGTCCATCAGCAAAAAACATATTCCACTAGCGCCAGTACTGTGGCATGAGACATTGATATCGAAGAGGCGAGCATATCTCAATAGGTGAGTTTCAACAAAATTTTATACTAGGATCCCCTTCATCAGAGATTTAGTTAAGGCAATTTCCAATAATTACACATGCAATGCTAATCTTAGAATAGTTTTAGTTTATATAAGGAGCCTATTAGAATCAACTCGTGGCACCTTGCAAAATTGTACTGTGACATCTGTTTATAGTGCCAACATACAACAAAATCAAATCGTAACATTTTCTATCATGGCTGTAGCATGGGGCTTCGAAGTTATTGCCAAGGTCTTGGTTTGAGACATGCTTTCACCAAAATGTGAGTGTCTAAGGGCTCCTAGCAGTCGCTATAGATGTATAACTGAATCGTCACTCCTAGCACCTGCTATCATCAAACAGCGACATTTTCTAAAACCAAACTATGGCATTATGAGAAACCAAACTATTTTGAGATTGGCGCTACACATCGATATATAAAAGTCTCTTTCTTTCACCAAATCTTCATATAAGTTTTATTTCTCAAGTTTTGTCAAGCTGTGTTTCTTCCATGTGCTGTAATTCTCCATTCACTAACAATTTTTTCGTAACATTTGATTGCATCCACAGGCCTATTCCTCATGCAATCGAAGGGCATCTTCTGTTGAAATTGGCTCACAAACTCGTAACAAATTACTACGGCGAAAAGATGAAGCATGATTCTGTGAGACTCGACAAGAAAGCTTTTGATGATCAATGCAACAAGAAGCCCAAGGAGCTACCAACCACCACCATTGAGAGCAATAACAACAACACTATCAGCATTCTTGGGAAGAGAAAATGCAGGGGCCAAGAAGATAACCAAAACACTAACAAAAGGAGGCATCACAAAACTAAGGGAACAAACAGACGCAAGCGAAGAAGGAATTAGTTTGATTTTGTTGTACATTTGTTATTCGAACCTATAAATTATCTGCTCCATCACAAAACTAAGGTTTCATTCTTTATTCTTGCTATCAGGAAACGATGTTGAGCAATTTCATTACTTGCTCTGTTTTGTTGCACTGAGATTAACTTTAAATGTATCACTTAAATTTGATTTTTCGCTGATTTGTTTTTTTCTATCTGAAGAAAAAGCCAAATCTTTGCTATAAATCGAGCTTTTCAATCCTCCTCACTGTGTCCTTTATGTAGGTGATAATTGGTGGGTGGTGCTGCTTCTCCGCAATCTCTCCTTCCTTACTCATCATCGTCGCCGGCGACTTAATTGATCGGTTCTTGTTTTAGATTTTCTGCAGCGATTATGCTTCGTTTCGCTGTTCTTCTTCTTCTCTTGTGCTCCTGCTTCCATGGAGGTAATGGAAATCTTTGGTTTTGGTGGAAATCTTTTGTTTGTTGGATTATTGAAACAGAGTGCGGTTGGTTTGGTGGCGCAGGGGACGGCGCGACGTTCACATTTGTGAACAAGTGCAGCGAGACAGTGTGGCCGGGGATTCTCTCCAACGCCGGTAGACCCCCGCTGCAGACCACGGGCTTCGAGCTGGCCTCCTCCGCGTCTCGCGCCGTCGTGGCCCCCGGCGGCTGGTCCGGCCGGTTCTGGGCCCGCACCGGCTGCTCTGCCGGCGGCAGCGCCGGAGGCTGGAGCTGCGCCACCGGGGACTGCGGCTCCGGCCGCGTGGAGTGCGACGGCGCCGGAGCCGCCCTGCCCACGACGCTCGCGGAGTTCACCCTGGCGGCGGGGCGGGATTTCTACGACGTCAGCCTGGTGGACGGCTTCAACCTTCCGGTGCTGGTGGAGGCCAGCGATGGCCAGGGGTGCCCCGCCGCCGGCTGCCTGGTCGACATGGGCCAGCGCTGCCCGCCGGAGCTGCGGGTGGCGGGGCAAAGCGGCGCTTGCCGCAGCGCCTGCGACGCCTTCGGCAAGCCGGAGTACTGCTGCAGCGGCGCCTTCGCCAGCTCGGCCACCTGCCGGCCGACCATCTACTCGCAGGTCTTCAAGGCGGCGTGCCCCAAATCCTACAGCTACGCCTTCGACGACCCCACCAGTATCTTCACTTGCTCCGGCGGCGCAGACTACACCATCACCTTCTGCCCTGACTCTGTTCCAAGGTACACAAACATTCTTGATTTGAAGATTGCGAAGTCCGAAAGCATAATCAATCACTGATCTTTACCCGATCATCAAAAACAGCGTGAAGTCATCAAGAAATTCTTCTTCGTCGCCGTCATCAACTTCCACAACAACTAGCAGTGGCAGTAGTTCGACGTCAACGTCAAGGCCGGCAGGTGGTATTATGTTCGGCGACGACCCTTGGCTCGCAAATTTGGCCACCGACGACGCCGTCCCCTCGGCGAACAGCCTCTCGTTCTTGTGCCAGTACTCATTAATCCTCGCCACAACGGCGTGCGTGGCTCGAATTCTGCTGCTGTAGGCGATCTGATTCAACTGTTCATGTATCCGATTAGCAGGAGAAATGTATCAGATTATTTTTTTAATAAAATAAAATAAAATAATCAAAAGGAGCGCCCCAAAATAATACGAATCAGCTGAACGTGCTCCTTTTCCAAATAATAATAATAATAATAAACACGTCCATCTAATAATACCTCTAGATTTAATATTATTATGGTAATTATATGGCTATAATGTATAAATTTATCAAATAATTATTAAGATTTAATGTTTATATTATGTAAAAAATTTCTAATAGTCGGTTAGAATGTGTAAAAATTATTCAATAATTATTATAATGTATTTAGGAATAATTATTATAATGTATTTAGGATGAATTTAGAATTTAAAATTTAGAATAATATCATTATATTAAAATATTATTTATTAATTTGATTAAAATTATTTTCAAAACATTATGATGTAACTATTATAATTCTAAATTCTAAATTCATTTTAAATATTATAATAATTATTTAGTATTTTTTATAAAGTATAAATTTTAAATTTATTTTAAATATATTTATAATAGCTATTGAATAACTTTTTCGACAGTTACAATAATATTATGTCGAAGAATATTTTTGAAATAAAATCAAAATGACGTCAATTTGATTTTTCCGGAAAAGAGGTGTCATATTTCTCTTAATTTGAAAGGCGGTTTTGATTTTTGCAAAATCACAATGGTTCTTCCTAGGGTTGTAAATGAATCAAACGTTCGTGAACAAATTTAATGTTCAGCTTGATAAGAGCTTATTTATGTTCGTTCAATATACATAAGAACAATTAAACAAACAAGTTTAAATAACTCGTTAAACTAAATAAACAAGCTTGAACGTATATGTGTTTAGCTCGTTAATGTTCGTTAACCATGCTCGCGAACAACGTTCGTGAACAATCATATTCATTAATAAAATTCTTATCAACATTCTAAATAAATAAAATAAAATAAATAAATAAATTTGAATTATCAAACTCAATAATTAATTAAATAAATAAAAATTTTAAACAATCAAATAAGCTTGAATTGAGAGCTCGATAATATCTAAATAAATCGAACTCTAGTCAAACTTGAAGTGAGAGCTTGATAATATCTAAACGAACCAAGTTTAAGTCAAACTTCAAACAAGCTCAAATTTATAAAAAATAAATCAAGTAAAGTTTGAACAATCATTTCAAAAGTTTAATTTATTTTAGGCTCAGTTCAGCTCGGCTCGATTACCTTATTAAATAAATTTGAACATCTCAAAATTTAACTCGACTTAATTTATTTACGACCGTAGTTCTTCCTCGTTTGGTGTTGTGTCCTAGTCAAAATCGTAAACAACAGGACCAACATTTGCATACTGATAAACTTTACACACTAGTGCCAACAATATCTCTGCTAGTGATATGGGCCAGTGACGTCTCAATCACTCTGTAAAAACCTTGACATATCTATCCCACTCAGACGCACGACCAAGACAGATTACATTATTAAACTGCACGATCTTTCTGATCGACACTGACGAAAGCTTTGGAGGCCATCAAGAACAACACATCGACGCTTCTTTTCACATGCTCACGACTAACTAAGAGCATATGCTGTGTCCAGAAGATGGATGGCCAAGAGAAATCCCAACACTACACTTTTCTGCTTAATTTATTCTGTTAGTTTAATTGTGATAAAAAGGTGAAACGTTCGGGGGCTAATCTAGCTAGTCCGAACAATGGCTAGTACATAAGGGAAGACAGAAACCTGACTACTAGTCAGGATTTGATTTCCAGACCTTATTGTAGCAATATCTCATGCACTAGTCAACAGCTCATCCCGTGAGGACTTATTCTCTGCGTTTAAGTAATTTATTCTGCTGGTTTAATAATACATACGAATGAGTAATTGGAGCTGTTGAAGTACTTCTCGTGATGTTAAACGACCACCAAACAACTGAAAGCCAAATACTAAGGTCTGAGCTAAAATATTCCAAAGGACAATTTTTAGGTGGCATGTCAACACCAAAACCTATAAATTAAATTGGGAAAAATATATTTGATTCTAGATCGTAAAATGGCCAATTTTTAATTAAATTCTATAAAATATTTTTTTTTATTTTCTAAAAAATATTTATATGAATTTTCTATTTTAATTTTCTAAATATATATATGTATATTTAACTATACATATTTTTTAAAATAAGTGGGCTGGGCCAAGCAATAACTAAACCATATTTGAGCCCATGCTGCTGGATGGTAACCTGAAGTCATGGGGTCATGTCTGGTTTGATCTGAAGCCAAGGATTGTGTCTAGTCTAATCTAAAGCAACACCTTACTATAGCAATCCTAGTCTAACTCAATTGTGATTAAAAATATCTAGTAGTGGCAATCAAGTAAGAACATCAACAATCAACCGAACTCAGTTTAGATCATGTTCAACATGCTTTGATTAGATTTGAGTCATGGTAGGCAGACTCGGTTTGCGAGTTGTATTGAGTGCAGGCGATTCAGCCCGATAGCAAGAATATTTCTAGAATTTTTTATTTTCCCTTTTTTCTTATATTTTAATATTTCTTATATTTAATAAATAAATAAATGGGCAAGCTATAGAAACAGGTTACTAAAGCCGCCAACCCAACCGGCCCATTCTGAAAGCTCCACCGGTACATAACAAGGCCCGGCCCGGCCCATTAACATAGTTGCGCAGTCCATTTATTGCTCTATTAATTGAGCTATCTCCCTTGCCAGGCGCCTAAATGCCAACGCGACGTGCTTATCGTTTTAAAAAGTGCACCGACTCTTTAACGAACGGTCCATGCTGATGCAGAGACAAGGACTGACGACTCCTGCTTTCTCCTTCATTTCTTCTCCACTCCCATTAAAGAAAAACAGTCGTGCTCATACTTAATTAACTATATATATCATTCACTAAAAGGCATCTCAATCTTTCTTAAATTCTATTTTAATATAGAAAAAATCTTACCCCTCCAGTCCTCCAGCAGCAAAAACCTCTCATTAACCCCCAAACCCCATTCTGCTGAGAGCATAGATATCAATCCTGACTAGTAGTCAGATTCTTACCCTCCCTTATGTATTAGTCACAGTTCGAGCTAGCTAGACTAGCTCTCGTAATTTACCTCCTTTGTGTTAGTCCTGGGACGGACTGGCGGGAGCGCTGAGGGCGAGCGCTTCGCCTTTTGCCACCATGAGAACAGAGATATCAACCCTCAAACCCCAAAAGTCTCAAACCTCAAACTTCAAAACTAAGACATGAGAGCAGAAATATCAACCCTCAAACTCCCAAATCCTAAATCTCAAACCCTAAAATCAACCAAAAGTCCCAAACCCCAAAATCTCAAAACTAAGCGGAGATATCAACCCTCAAACCTCCAAAAGTCCCAAACCCTTAAAATCATAAACCCTAAATCCAAACCTAGAAGAAGAAGGTTTTTTAATTTATTTTTAATTAGTCACCATATTCTTAAGTTAAGCCTCTTAATGTAATTTTGGAGATGATCAGAAGATTAAATGTGTGAATGGATGCAGTCAAATTGGTAGTTTGATTTGTAGGGTCTGAATGTTTCACTAACTGAGCTTGATTACCTGAAGCACTTTTAATTTTGTTTCTTTTTTTGTTTTGTATTATTGGTGTTTTCTTCAGTCTGAAAGAACAAAAATCTATTCTTGTGGGTCACTTGTGTCCCTGCTGATCTGAAGGAAAAAAAGAGACAGTGAAGGTTCAGTATAGGGATGCCTGACAAGAACACAGGTAAGGCTGCTGGAAAAAATGAAAGGAATTTGGGATTGATTCAATTGAGGTCTAACTTTATGTTAACTGGATGGATTGAAGCCATTAGTTGACTCATCACTTTTCTCATGAGCTACTTTCTTCTTTGTTAAAAGTGAAAAAGGAACTAGGGCAATGTATAATAATGAGGTCTTTTAATAAATAATTAAGAAGTTTAAAATTTTAATTTTAATTATGATATATTATAATATTTTTTATAATTAAAAATAAATTTAAAAATATTAATCATTTGAATGAACTTTCATTAATACTTCCCGATTTATATATATATATATATATATATAAATAAAGTAAGATGTTTTTGGAGCACGATGCAATGATAAGATATAAGACGAATTTCTATAAAACGAGAATTTGAATCTCTTATCGGATATATTATATATCTATGATATTTAAATTATTCATAATGTTAGATCATATAATAGAATTCATCGCTTCTCGAATTTATCTCTCTAGTGATTGATAATTTTTTTTATAAAATAAAATTAATTATTTTTAAAATTAATCAATTCGTAGAATTAAATATTTAAATTATGATACAAAATTTCTCTCCCCCGACTTCAATGTTTTACCGGCAAAAAAAAAATCCATTGGATCACCGTTGATCAGACTCACTTCTTTATCTAAGTGTTGCATTGGATCATTTGCCCCGCTTTGATTTGCCTTTTCATCACATCGCGAAGGCCAATTAAATGGACCCAATTGACCCAATCATATCACCTTTGAGCTAAACACAAAATTAAGAGAAATCATAAACCTTGGTTTTACATCCCGCGTGACACTTTATATATAAAAAAATAATGAATCAAATAATATTAAATTTAAAATGATCGATATGGTTCTACGAAAGTTTTTCACTGACCGTTAGAATAAATCGGAAACCACTCATGGTGAGCGACGCAAAAGCCTAATATCCCATGATTACGCATCTCATCCACATGACACTTTATAAGAGGTTATTACGTATTTAATATGATAATTGTGTCACATTAACGAATCGCTTAAATCAAGACAACGTAACTATTAGTCATTGTCAACACAAATTAAACTCAATTAGTGGTCGAATCAAACCATCTTTGAATTAGAACTGATACGAGAACGGAAGAGACTTACACATGGCGAAGTCTTTCCTCACTGCTTGGCCAGATGCCAAGCAAGGGTGGAAGTCAAAATGGAAGGACCATCGGCACCCGACCCTTCCAATACTCGACCTACCCCGATCTTCCATTCAGTCAGCTCATTTGACGCTCAACAGATCTCCATTCAATCAGCTTAGCAAATCTCCATTCAGTCAACTCGCCTGACACTCGATAAATCTTCATTCAATCAGTTCACTTGACACTTGACAGATCTCCATTCAGTCAGCTCACCTAACACTCAGCTGATCTCCATTCAATTAGCTCACTGACACCGGGTGAATCTCCATTTAGTCAGCTCATTTGACACTCGATGGATCTTCATTTGGTTCCACCATCTTCCAAGCTCCAAAGAAGCCATGCCCACTCGGCCTGTCGATCCGACGCTCTTCTACCTAAAAGACCAAGCCTTCCAGCCCTACTATCTTATTATCATGTAGGTAGCACATGAATTGTCAGAATACGTAAAGCATTATGGTTGGCATAGTGTGACCCCACACAATCCTTAAATACAGAATGTGGGCGATGTGACAGTATGATAGGTGGAGATACTTCAAAGATACATCGATGAGACATTTTTCTTACTGAGATATGACGTCCAATTAATAAAGAAAGAATATCATCTCAGTGGTATTATAAAAGAAACTCGTATACACGAGCAAAGATATGCTGATCCATGCTCACACAGTATACAACTCCTCTCTTATTACTGTTCATTTTCTATATTCTCTAGCATCGGAGACGGTTCATTTTCTACATTCTCTCTCATCAAAGACTGACTTAAATGTTAGAATGATTGAGCCATGACACCTCCTAGCCTCTATTCTAACCCTCTAATTCTTCCTTTCTTCTTGTTAGGATCAATAGACTTCCCTATTAGCAGATATTCTTCTCAACACCTGAAGACTTGGTCACCTGAAGACTTGGTCAATACAGATGATAACTCATCGATCTATCAACGATCTCAAATAAAAATAAAAATAAAAATTTAAAAAACATATAATTAATTATATTATAATAAATCTATCACTTACTGATTAATTAAATATCTCACGGAAACATATAACCAACTATATAATTATATAGAGAGTTAGATTGACTCATGCCTCTCAATTGAACGCAAAAAGCCAATTTAAAGAAACATCCTCCTTTCCACCTACATTCTTCTAATTAAATCAAGGGATAAACCTTAAAATAACTCATGGAGAAACATTTAAACCTTGGAAACTATATTATTTATTTTATAAATTTTTTTATTAAACCTCATCAACACACACACACGAATTGTTCATTTATATATAATTTACCCTTTAGAGTGGAGCACAACTACACACCACTCCACTGTCCACGCTTGATCCTCATCGAACACCTGTTCCATGGCTTCTCCCTCTCGCTTCCTTCTAATCCTCGCCCTAATGGCGGCGGCGGCCAAGGCGGAGGCGGTGGGGATGGCCAAGGCAACCGCCGCCGCCTCTGGTGCCTCGAGGAAGAAGACCTACATCTTCCGCGTCGACCATCTCGCGAAGCCCTCGGTCTTCCCGACTCTGGCACACTGGTACGCCTCCGCGGCCTTCTCCATCGGCGCCACCGATCCGCTCCCTCTCCTGCATGTCTACGACACTGTTTTCCACGGCTTCTCTGCCTCACTCTCTGAGATCCGCGCCGCCACCCTCGCCGCGCACCCTAATGTCCTCGCCGTCTTTGAGGACCGCGTTCGCCACCCGGACACCACCCGCTCCCCGCAGTTCCTCGGCCTACGCAACCAGGTTGGGCTCTGGTCTGATTCTGACTATGGATCTGATGTCATAGTCGGCGTGCTTGACACCGGCGTTTGGCCCGAGCGTCGCAGCTTCTCGGACCGCAACCTCGGCCCCGTCCCTTCGCGGTGGCGAGGCGCCTGCGAGACGGGCCCTGGATTTCCGGCGTCCCTCTGCAATCGCAAGCTCGTCGGAGCCAGATTCTTCTCCAAGGGACACGATGCCGCCTTCGTCGGTGGCGGCGGCGCCGGAATCAACGGAACTGTTGAGTCGCGCTCGCCCCGAGACGCCGATGGCCATGGTACGCACACCGCCTCGACCGCAGCCGGTCGCCACTCTTTTGACGCGAGCATGGCTGGCTACGCTGAAGGCATTGCCAAGGGCGTCGCGCCGAAGGCTCGCGTGGCTACCTACAAGGTTTGCTGGAAGGGCTCCGGATGTCTCGATTCCGACATCCTCGCCGGATTCGATCGCGCTGTTGCTGACGGTGTGGACGTCATCTCCGTCTCCATCGGTGGTGGAGATGGCATGGCCTCGCCTTTCTATCTCGATCCCATCGCCATCGGTTCGTACGGCGCCGTCTTCCGTGGCGTTTTCGTTGCCTCCTCAGCTGGCAACGACGGTCCGATCTCCATGTCCGTCACCAACCTTGCCCCTTGGCTCACCACCGTTGGTGCTGGCACCATCGACCGCAACTTTCCGGCTGACATTTTACTTGGCAACGGCCGACGTCTCTCTGGCGTCTCCCTCTACTCGGGGAAGCCACTCAACGGATCTGCGTACCCGCTCGTCTACCCAGGCAAATCCAGCGGCCTCTCCGCCTCCCTCTGCATGGAGAACTCCCTAGACCCCAAGTTGGTTGCCGGCAAGATCGTGATCTGCGACCGCGGCAGCAGCCCGCGGGTGGCGAAGGGACTCGTCGTGAAGGAAGCGGGCGGTGTTGGGATGATCCTCGCCAACAGCGCTTCTAACGGAGAGGGTCTCGTCGGCGACGCTCATATCCTTCCTGCTTGCGCGGTCGGCTCTGCCGAGGGCGAAGCTATTAAGACATACGCTGCCTCTGTTGCTTCTCCTACGGCCACCATCCAGTTCAAGGGCACAGTGGTGGGCGTGAGGCCGGCCCCGGTGGTGGCGTCCTTCTCCGGCCGCGGTCCCAATGGCATCGCCCCGGCAGTCCTCAAGCCAGACATAATCGCTCCCGGGGTGAACATCCTCGCAGCGTGGACCGGAGCAACTGGACCAACCGGCTTAGACTCTGACGGCCGGAGGACGGAGTTCAACATCCTCTCAGGCACCTCCATGGCGTGCCCGCACGTCAGTGGCGCAGCGGCTCTGCTGAAGTCCGCCCATCCCGACTGGAGCCCAGCGGTGATCCGATCAGCGATGATGACCACAGCAAGCATCACCGACAACCTCCGGCGTCCTCTGACAGACGAGTTAACTGGGAAGCCAGCGACGCCGTTGGACTATGGAGCTGGGCATCTAAACCTGGGTCGGGCCATGGATCCAGGCCTCGTCTACGATCTATCAGACAAGGACTACGTTGCTTTCCTCTGCTCCATCGGCTACGATCCGAGGACGGTACAGGTGATCACCCATGTACCAGTGGCATGCCCTGCCAAGAAGCCGACCATGGAGGACCTCAACTACCCGTCCATATCCGTGGTGTTCGACGGAGCGTCTGCCACGAAGAAGAACCAGAGCAGGACGGTGAGGCGGACGGCGACGAACGTGGGGGCGGAAGCGTCGGCGGTGTACCGTTCGAGGGTGGAGGTGGCGGCCACGCAGGGACTGGCCGTCGATGTGAGGCCAAGGAAGCTGGTTTTCACGGCCGGCGCGCGGAAACAGAGCTTCTCTGTGACGGTGACTGCCACGGCAGCGGCAGCCGGGAGCGACGGAGGGGGGCAGTACGGTTACTTGGTGTGGTCGGATGGGGCGCATCAGGTTCGGAGTCCAATCGTGGTTTCGTGGATGCAACCGCTGTAGGACCGTAACGGTCAAGTAAAGCTCAAAGTCAAGGTAACTCTCGATGCTTTTTTAGGTAAACCGGGTTTGTTTGTTAATTAGACCCCTTGGTTTGGATCGATTTAATGTATGCTATTTAGTGGAATTTACTAATTCACCCCATAATATATGAAATCGATCAAATCATGCCCCTCGAAGAAGAATTATTTATTCTAATCAGAGAACTGTCACATTAACTGTCCATGATTGTTTCATGTTTTATAAATTAAGAATTCAAATTATAAAGGGTATGAGCGGAGTTATTCCTTTTGGAAATTAAATCTCAGATTTTTTTTCATACACTCAGAGCTAAGTTCTGAGAGCAACATGATTAGTCTCCATAAGATGAACGGATGATGATTAATACGTGAGTATTGTCATCACGAGATTTGAAGATTAAATTCTGATTAATAATTAGGGTTTGTTTTCTTTATGTACTAGTTATTATTCGAATTAATTAGATTAATTTTTATAATTTATTTCTTTCGATCTTGGGATGGATTGATGGAAACGTTGGAGATGAGTATTTTATTTTTTACCATCATTAGAGCGAGCGACATGAATTCTTAAATAATCAAAACCCATGCAGTCTTCAAAATTTTCAGATCTACTTAAAAATTTCAAATAAGAAGAGAAAAACCAAGAAAATGTTTTGGGTGGAAATAAGCTGAGTTTATTATTAGCAGACTAAACATAGGCAGTGTCATACTGTCATCGACTGTCTTTGTTGCATGCCCTGTATCATTAACAATGAGTGCACAAGCACTGTGCACTGGCTCATCTATGCCGACAAAACTAGAACGGAGGTGGCAGATTTTAAGAGAAACAGTTTGGACCATTGATCATTTATTTAGAATATGCTCAACACCTGAAGACCTATCTCATACTAGTTCAGTCATCAACACTCTGTTTGGTTTTGATTAGCAATATATTTATTTATCTTTGAAATAAATAGACTCATCTAGTTTCAATTTGTTTCTAGGTCGATTGATTTGGAACTACGATATTATGATAAGATGTAACATTTAGGGTATCACTAATCAGAGGCCAAACTGGTAGAAAAAAAAGAACAATAGAGTTGAGGGAAAGCAGACAGTTCATTTTACTGCAGCTTCGGTCGTGGTGTTCCACTAGTTTTTGATCTCGTGAACCATTCTTCCCAGTAATCGCCCCGCAATTAGAGCCCACCTGCCGCAATAATTCGTCGTACGATAAAAAAGAAAAACAAGAAAACTTGCTTCTTTTCGATCAAATCAAAAATCAAATCTTGGCGTAGCATGGCACGCGTACTTGTTGCGGGGTTGGATCTGGAAGTTGATCGAGAAGCGGTGGCGCTTGGGGCCGGGGCGGAGGTAGTAGTTGATCCAGTGGAAGCGGCCGGCATCTCTGTAAATGGAGGAATTAGTCTGGTGCTCTATTTAGCTGATCTCAAGCCGTGGACTATGAGCATGACGTCGATGTTATCATCTCCGACTATTTTTTTTTTCTTGTATTTTTTTTTCTTTCCTTGTAAATCTGAATTTATCTCCTTCTCAACGCCATTCAATTGGACCCTTGGGCAATCGAAGGCATCATGTATTGAATTTCTATTCACAATTTATCAGAGAAATAATATTTATTTTACTTATCTATCATAATAACTTGAACTGAATATTTCAAACGGTAGGTGTCGGCCTAACGGAATAGGTCGATCTTTAATTTCGTCTAGAGTCTTTCAAATCCGTGTGAGAAAGGAAATTTATTGAATCGCTAATTCATCAAATTGCCGAGTTAACGAGTACTTCGAACGTCGAGTCGATAAAGTGGATATCAAAAGCTCGGGATGAATGTCTAATAAATCTTAGAGTCTGAGTTTAAATTACATGAAAAACGTCGCTCGAGAAATAAAAATGTCAAATCTTATAGCGATACAGTTTTCTTAAAATTAATTTATCCCCTTGTCAAATGCTAAGATTATAGCATAATCTAATATAAATTGACATAATGACTTAAATGTATACCTAAATATTATTATAAATATTTATCGAATGAAAAATTATATGACAGATTAAAAGAAAGAAGAAACGAGGGATTGAAGGAGAATATCTCTCTCTTCTCCTCTTGACATTTTCTCTGTTGCTCTGTACGAAGAAAATTTTTCTTCTCTTTTTCTTATTTTCCTTGCCTCTGTAGGAAGAAGTATTTCTCCACCTCTCAACCTACCTTTCCTTATAAAGGAATGTTCAAGCTTTGCATCTAGCAATGTGGCATTTGCATGCAAGCCATTTGTCACTTGAGAGCAATTTGTGTCATGCTTTGTGTCCTTTATGCATGCAAGCAAATTGCAGAGAATTAACATGTAGCATGTCAAATCATGGGGCATGCTCCCGCTGAGCCATGCGGGCCGAGTACATAAAAGAGACTCATCGTAACTTATGATTGATTTGTGTGAATACATTAGGTCCTGACTGTGATTTATTATGTGTAATAGTATTCATATAAAAAATTTTAGGTTGATATAATTCGGAGCTTTAATCCAAATCTCCTCTGTACTTGATACTAATTTTCATGTCATAATTTTTGCTATGAGACTATAACTTAGAAATCATATTTTCATTCACTTTTTTTTTT
>JBBUKS010099415.1:0-26896 GCA_038050645.1 Hedychium gardnerianum
TTTTTTTTTTGCATTAAATACTAAAAATATATAAAAGATTTTCTATAAGAAACCTTTAAATTTTATAGAGTTTCACATCAAATAAAAATTACCTAGGACGGTCAACGCCTTGCTACGACACTTTAAGAATTTACTTTTGAAAATTAATAAAAAAAATTCATAAAATCAAATAGATCGTAAAAATTAAATTATCAAAAAAAGAGTTAATTGATGGTGGAATAAGATGATTAGGTTATCAAAAAAAAGTTAATTGATGAGGGAATAAGATGTTTAGATTGTGTCGATCGACAAAATGGTACTTCAAAGACCAGAATAACTTATCGATTTCAATGGAACAACACACAGGATCTAGCCTGAATTTTACAAGTCAAGACTACAGTCAATCAAGCAGTCTAGAAATAGTCGAGCTTTAGCTAATAGTTTCGTTTGCGTTCTATAAAAACAAAGATCCCAATATCTTATTTCTACTTGGTAGCATCCGAACATCGACACAAACATTCCCAATCGACACTTTAGACATAGGGGGGAATCGAGCAAAATGCTCCGGTACCGGTACCGGTACCTTGTTGGTTCAGAAGGTATTTTCTACAATTGAAGCACTTCTTGCATACCCTCTCAGTCAATGGCCATTGGCTGTATGCAGCATCTGAAGCGTGCTTTACGAACAGTGTTTACGATTTCTTGCTGCGCGGTCTCGAGCATTGTGACTACTTCGGTGAAGGAAGGGCGCACGTCAGGGTTGGCATCCCAGCAGCGTCTCATGATTTCACCGAGCGCAGGGAGACAATCCGGTGGTATGTTGGGACGCACTTCCCGGTTCACCACAGCAAAAGCCGCCTGCACGGCTGTCATATTTTGAAACGGAAGCATACCGGTTATGAGCTCCCAGAGAACAATGCCAAAGCTATAAACATCAACTTTCTGATCGTAAGGTCGGTGTTGGATCATTTCTCTGCAAACACAAAGACGTTGTCACATATAAATTAATCAGCAATCAATACCATCAAGGATAACATAAAGATACCGGGCATTGCCTGCAATGCAAAGACGATTATGACTACGATAAACAAAGTAAGAGAAAGACGAGACCAACCTAGACAAGTTAAATTGGTATATGCGAATGTAAAGATAAATGAACAATGAGATTTTCAGTTGTTATTTAGCAATAGCAAATTTGCCTATGTTCAATAAGATGTGGAGTCACGTGAGAGACAAAACATACATTTCAATCTACAAAGGCTTGCCAAGTTGCCATTGTGAATTCTCATGATGTTTAATCTATATCAGAAGGCCTATGTGAATATGTGTTTATTTATATTTTACGAGAAGAAATGTGTGAAGTAAGCACATGTCCCAGTTATACACAGTTGATATGTCGAACATAGGAAACAAGAAATCCATTCCCTGGAAATAAATTCCAATGGGACTCTGAGTGTAAGCCATAAAGGATGAAGACATTTAAAGGCACAAATGAAGAGTACTAGAAGACATAAAGGATGGTTTGATATTGAGAAAAAGGGAAACTCTTATTAGTTCAAACTCTAAAAGAAGGAAGTATCCTTGACTAGAAAATGAATTATTCTAATATATTTTTCCACTCTTGAAAAAGATAGGACTGTATCGAGCATTGAATGAAAAAAGGTTATGATTTCTCAGCAAGTACGAAAGGTTTCCTCTAGAAGTAGGGGGTGCAGGATTTGGGAGTAAGAAGGAGCCTTCTAGAATTGCTGTTCTTCTTCACTCAACTCCCACCTCAATCATTCATTGCGACTTTAGCCTACTTGATATCCTAATCTTGCTGGGACCCTTGAATAACTCGTTTGAAACTTCAACCAATCAACACGTAAGGATTGACAGACGTCCACTTGCACTAACTAAATTAACTGCCCAAAAAATAATAGTAATAATAACCATAACAAACCATTCAAATGATTCCCAAACTAGTATTTGTTTAATGGATGCCAAGTGGGAACGTTAAATGGAAAGCACAAAAATAAAATCACATGTGATGAAGTAACTCCTAGCCAGAATTTCAGACTTCTGTAAACATTAGCAATAAAAGTTTGTGCCAAAAAGTACATAATAACTGGAATCTGCTAATATTATTTAAAGCGATCAAAAGTTACAATGTCTTCTTAAGCTCAACTTGTCTAACAAAGATAGCTACAGATCTTCTTAACAAATGCTAATAATATCTAATTGCTATTAAAATACAACCCGAATATATCAACTTCATGGATGGGATGCAGTTATCATGGACAAAGTATTAGCGATAGAATGGAAGTACATGCAAGATAATCATCAATAAGGCTATCATTTAAACAAATAATATATCCATCATACAAGATAAATCATAAAAACACATGCACATGAGAAGATGCTTGGATGGCTTGTGCATCTGGACATATAAGAGGTTTCAAGTTCAAATTCTGCATGTAGCCCATTTAGGTATAAACTTTTGTCTTATGGCAGGAAACACATCTATGTACACTGTGTGGTATAGTAACATACAATATGAGCACATGATGACAAGAAACTTGCCAACAGCCCGTTAATAAAGATGCGACAGAATATCTAACCATCTGATAGACTAAAAACTGTCTGATGTTGATGTTGATTTATAGTAGTAAGTTTCCGAAGACCATGTTGGTCCCTGTTCATAAATTAAAGCTACAAGGCCATGGCCCAGTCTACTGTATGAACTTCAATTATAGATCATGTGTACGAATCATGATGCCAGCAAAAAGGCAACTAAAACAAAGGGTTTTAAGGGAATGATTGCCTCACATGTTGAAATATTAGTATCTATCCAGTATGCATTTTTCATAAGAAGAAAAAATTTGAATAACTTGCCCACTTATAATTAATTGTTACTACTCTTACCATCTTTTTGCATCTGGGAGGAGAAAAAAAAGCCTTTAGTACAAACAAATGCCTAAAAATATACTCCATTAATGCATAGCAACATAAGTTTTAATTAGGTTACTAAATTTAGGTAATGACAAATAGGAAACATGAATAAGATGCAGGACAATTTCTTGAAAGTATGGCTAACTGACAAAACAATGAAGAAACCAGGAGCTGCAAATTTATCGCATTTATAGAACTTTTACGATATCTCAAGTTATTAAAAAAAATATAAGACGAATGTTTGCATACGGTGCCATCCAACGGTAAGTTCCAGTTTCTGGTGTCATCCCCTCCGTCTTGACCTCGATACGTGCAACTCCAAAGTCAGCAATCTTAATTGATTTATCCGAAACTATAAGCAGATTGTCAGACTTAAGATCCCTATGTATCAACCCTAGCCCGTGCACATACTCCATACCCTTGGCAATATCTAATGCTTGCTTGACAGCCAGCTTCAGAGGCACTGACCTATTCTGCCTTTTCATGAGAAACTGTCTCACAGATCCTCCCTTGGCATATTCTGTCACAATGCACCAGACCAACGGCTTCCTGCAGGCTCCAATGAACTTCACAATATTTGGGTGCTTGAGATTTGCCAGCATCATAACCTCCTGACCAAATTGTTGCTCCATCAGTTGTGCCCTCTGAGGATCGTTCTCTGGCTTTTCCAATAACTTAATAGCAACATCTTCTCCATCATATGTGCCTTTATAAAGTTTCCCAAAAGCACCCTGAGCAAAGGCCATCCCCATATTCAACTTCCTAAGATCAATAGTCCACTCATCATAGTTCTGAAGAGATTCTGTGGGATAACGTGGATCCATCAATGCCTGAGCCAACCCATCGTCATTTATGGCATGGGACACCCTACCAGGTCGCACACTGTGCCCTGCTGATAAGTTGGCAGCGGGAAACAGACGGAGTCCATGACGCAGTATGCCAGTTCTTGAGTTGTTTGATCCGACACTGCTATTTTGAACGGACATAGCAATGGATCCATCCCCGGTGCTCGTCTGCAGGCTTCCGATGCTATCTACAGACATGTTGGAGCCCTCATCAAGCTTCCGGTAGCATCCCATGTCGTAAAAGCTGTTCCCGATAACATTTACACCACCGCCACCGCCAATAAACCCAGCAAATTTAGAACCTTCCATCTCTATCGAAACAACGGCGAAATTCCCACAGTTATTCTCAAACAATCTTCTAATCCACCAGTATTCCACCCAAATACAAGTTATTTAGCCATTCCGAACAACTAACGGCGCCAGAACAGCCAGTAGCAGTTCGTCGACAACTGTTACATCCAAATAGAAGCCAAAAATAAGACCTAGAGTTTAATCCCTCCCATAAACCAACCAAAAATTTCGTTTTTTGAAGCCATCTGAAGCCCAATAACCTCAAAAACAACATCCGAAGCAGATCAGAACGAAACAAACACCGATTTCGATGATACGTACCTCGATCGAGAGCAGGTTGCGCAGAAGAGGAGATGCAGAGGAGAAAACGGAATAATAAAGTAAGTATGCCGCAGAATGGAATAATAAAGGAGGTGGAGGAAGATGACGACGACGAGCACTAGGTCGCCGAGCAAGTCTTCCCTTGCTTTCCCTTCCTATTTATTTATTTCCTTTTTCTTATTCATTTTTTTTTTCTATCGAGATGAGGAGGAGGTAACGGTCATGTTATGTCCGATACCGTGACCTGTTACTTGGATTATGTCACAGTTATCCCAATATAACGTGTTACATTCACATAAGACTTGGAGAAAATTTCATTTGCCCCCGCACTTTTTTGTATATTTCATAAAATGACCCCCAGAGGTTTGAAATTACCATTTTAGCCTTGTAGTTTCAATTTCTCATCGAAATATCTCTGCTTTTTTCGTAAATTGCAAATTTCTAATAATGTCCATTTTAAAGTCAAAATATTAATAAATTTTAATAAGTGTCATAATAATTTTAGTGTAAGCTTATTACTAACCACTCACTTAATCTTTTTTTAAAATACTTAAATTAAGAATTGTAATTTTAAATGATCAATTTATAACTTTATTATCCACTAATTATTATTTTTTAAATTCACCTCACCAAACGCGCACTCTGTTACGTGGATTAAACACATACTATAAGTTCATAAGTCAATAATTGTCGATATAATAAGTCAATAATTGTCCTCATGCACGAGATGAGTTGATAATTAATACATGAAGTATTATTATCATAAAATTTTAATTAGTAATCAATTTTTTTTTTCATGTATTAATTATTATCCGAATTAATAAATTAGTCTTCCTTATTTATTTTGATGATAAATTGATAAAAATATGAAGGACTAATATTTTATTTTTTATTATCATAAATTAATAATTCAATTTAACTTTATTTTATATACAACGAGGAGAAAATTTAAAAGCGATACGATATTTTTAATTTAAAAAGTACATAAATTGACTTGTTTGTCAAATATATTAATGCTAAAAAAAGTAGCGGTCGTGGTTTGACTTTAGACCGGTCGCCAGGTCCTGTCTGACCCCGCCAACTTTGACGGCGTTGAATGCAACATCACTAGAGGGGCAACGCGCGTTGACTATTATAAGCGCCTAATTAATCACTAATCCGGATTTTGAAGGAGGTTTAATTTTAATCTCCCTCTGCTAATCCAGCTTTCATATAAAAAAAACAACGTTGGATTACGATGTAACAGAAGAGCTTCCAGTTAACATCCAAATATTTATAATTTAATCTTAGTTATAAGAATTTTTCATTTAAATAAAATACACGATCATAAGATGCTAGGTCTAAATTATTCATCTTGAATATTTTTTAATTTATTTTAATTATTAATAAAAAAGTTATTATGTAACTAAATTAATCATTCAATTCAATGTTATTTGATTCATTAGAAAAAATTAATTGAAATTGCAGTCTTATAGAAACATTTTCGTGTTATTGTTTATTAAAATTCATTAAATTTAATGATTAAATTTTTTAATAAATAATTAAGTAATTTAAGATTTGATTTTTAGTTGTGATATATTATAATTTTTTTTATTAGTATTTTTAATTTATTTTAATGGTCGATGAATTTTTTTTATAGAATTAAATCGAATATTTTCAGATTAATTGAATTTATTTTTTATTTTTATTTTAAATTCACAAACAATTAATTAATTGCCGAATTTTATAGTTCGAAATGACAGCTAAGAGCATTTTCTTGGTGGCATATTTTATTGGGTCATTTCAAAAACAACCTTCAGAATTGGAAAGTCTCAATTCACTACACAAACTTTGCCTTTTTTTAAAAAAATATCTTTCAACAATTCTTATTGTTTTAACCTTCTATTGACAAAAAATTAATATAATCTCTTTCATTTTTATATAAAAATATTTTTTTAAATGATGTTTGATTGACTTTTAGTTTATTTTTTATTTTTTTATAAATTGACTAATTTGAATAATATTATATACTTTATTTAGTCGTATGTTTGACTTGTTTTGATTCTATTTATATTTAGTAAAAAAGTAAAGTCAGGCTTCGATCCATTGTATGGCCAAAAGGAGAGGGTCTATTGAGGAAAAATACAAAATATTTAGGTTAAAATGGAAGAATGGCAGAGAGAGGGGTTTGAATGCGATAATCGGCGTTCCGTGGCGATGCTGCAGTTGGATTCCCCCGAGTTTTGCTCTCGATTCTCGCATTATTATTGGGCGAAAGCAGTCTCCGCGGATAGAGGAGAGGGCCGAGAATTCTCCAGGACAAGGTCAAGGGCATCGCCACGATAGAGCTAGAGTGAGAAACAGGGAGGAAGGGCGGGGGAGGAAGGTAGCTATTTCCCCCCTTTGTCTTCGTCTTCCCGCAAATTGGAGCAAGATCCTGCGCTTTCTCGTCGATCCATCTCTTCGCAGGGTCTTGGTCGTCTTCCTCCATCTTACCCCTTCGACCCGGTCGGTTGCTAGTGGAACTGTTTGCTAGGTTTATTCTAAGGTACGTGCTTGTGGATTCCAACGTGGGAGATGGCGACTGGTTTGTATTTTTTTTTTAGATTAAAAATGCAACATTCTTAGATCCGTCATCTTTGGTTTTGGAGTAAAAGATTGGATTTTTCCTTGATTTAGTTATGTATGTTGTAGTTTGTATATATATATGTATATATATTTTAATCTTTTGATATGCTACTCTGCTGTTTTCTTGCTTTAATTATATTTTATATGTCTACATATTAATTTTTTTGGATAGGATGTCTACATATTTATTGGTTTCTTCAGTTTGACTCGAATTTTCTCACTATTGGATGGACTGACCATTTGTACTCAGCTTAATCGTTCTTCATTTTTTTGTTTTTTTACTTTCACCGTGTTATTCAAAATTTTGATTTATCTCGTAGGCATGTAAACCCACTTAGGCAATGCCATGTAAGTTGAGATTCAACTATTATTGTTTAGTAATGCCATGTAGTAGTCAGTAATCTATGGTTTATGGTGGTAAAAGTTTTTGGTAATCATGGTCTAGTAATGCCATGTAAGTTTAAAATCATCGATTATGGTTTATGATAGTAAATAAGTTTGAGTTTAACTGGCTCGAGAACTTAAAATGCATGTGTTTCTAATTTTCTTAGATTCCACAATTTTTTCTTGTAGAATACAAGATGGGTGTGATGTCAAGGAAGGTTTTGCCTGCATGTGGTAGTCTGTGCTATCTTTGCCCTTCACTGAGGGCACGATCTAGACAACCAGTGAAGCGGTACAAGCAACTGCTAGCTGACATTTTTCCTCAATCTCAGGTGATATTTTATAGTTCTGACATTTTATCTTTTATTTCTGACTTCTGAGTGTGAGATCTTGTCTTTTACTTAGGCTGTTGCCTGTGAATACTTTTGTAGCATCAATTCACTGATTGAATATGTTGATAAGAATCATGTCGTTGGTACTTCATGCTACTATAAACCTTTTTGATTTCTCATCTACTTCAACATTAATGTTCTTACACAACTAAAGGAATATATCAATTTAGTGCCTTCACGTGTAAAAAACAATGTACAGGTACCATGTGTATATCAAGATTGTGGTGAGCCAACATCCAAATTTTACATCTTACATTTCTCGTACATTTCAAGTGCCTTTTACCCTTGAGTTATTTGGTTTAGAGTCCACCTTTCTAATGGGCAAGTTACTGATTATCCATTTTTGAGTTATTTGGTTTAGAGTCCACTATTTATTGTGACAATTCCATCGCAACCGACAAATCATATGTCGAGCATTCATTTACATGTTTGTGCTATGCTTACAATTGTTACTGCAAAAACAGGACCAACTTGCATAGCCAATATATTGAGAACTGAAAATTATCTTTCTACAGACCTTATTTATTTTTAACAATACTAATGCCATCTATTATCATTTTAATTGATGTCCAGATTATTTTCCTACAATCAGAAGATCATCAAAAGAAAAATCATTGAATGGTTCAGCGGGAGCAATAATTTCCACATGATTGAATCTATGTACAATCCAAAAAAAAGTTTGTTTACATCCACACTTAGAGAATAACAAAGGACAAAATAGTGAAAATACAATGTAAGATGTCAGTGGTAAGCAAGACATGTAGTGCCTACACAAAATAAATTTGTGCAAGATTGAACCTATATAAATACTATAGAAATCTTTATAAAATATCTTCTCATTTTGTCAATTCTGTGTATGTTAGCAATTTAAATTGAACCTAAAAGAAATTAATTAATTTATTGATGTTTGATTTGTTCCTTTATGTATGGTCTGCTTGTTTTGGTGTTCATTTAATTCAAATGCCAGTAATTAGCTTGGTCTAGATGATCGAGTTGAAGCTTAAAGTAAAATGTGGCCTTTATAATCACTAACTTGGCAGTATATTCAATCCAATTGTGTAATGGTGGACATGAAGCATATGCATTTTGATAAAGCCTATATGCATACTCGGCCACACAGTGATTGTTTTCTGTCTCAAGTTAGCACAGATAAATGTCTGATGGACATGCCTAATAAATTAATTACAAACAGTGACTAACAAATTTCTCATGTGTGTATGAGTGTTCATCTATATATTGGCAGTCAATTTTTCTTGT
Source organism: Hedychium gardnerianum (assembly GCA_038050645.1). Taxonomy (NCBI): domain Eukaryota; kingdom Viridiplantae; phylum Streptophyta; class Magnoliopsida; order Zingiberales; family Zingiberaceae; genus Hedychium; species Hedychium gardnerianum. The sequence goes on from JBBUKS010099415.1 coordinate 9,008, forward strand.
CTAAGTGTCTTGAACCACTGTCGAAATTGACACATATACTATGATGTACTTGTAACAAAATTATGGTAACATTGGATGCTATACATGATACTGGTATACTCATGCCTTCTCAAAAACATTAAAATGCAGTTTTTAAAAGGTTTATGATGTTGACTCGAGATATGATTGCTCGCTTGTATTTTTGTTGGATTATATCACAGTGATTTCAAGTAAATGCTTCAGTTAATGTGTAAAAACAAATTATTTTTTGCAGGATGAAGAACCAAATGATAGAAAAATTGGGAAGTTGTGTGAATATGCTTCTAGAAACCCACTTCGCATTCCAAAGGTAAAGTATTGTCTTCTTTGTTTGGTTACTTTAAGATGACTTTGTGTTAGGAGTTGAACAACTTCCTACCTGTAAAGAAGCACAAAAAAGAAAACCGTAAAGAAGAGATACAAAAATTGCCTAGTATACACATTAAACTTCAATTACCAACATTTTCTTTTTTTCTTGATCTTCCATGTCTGAATACCTGCTGTCCTGCCTCTTTGACCTGAAGAATGGACTTAGCTATGTCCATCAGGAATTCTTCCAAGGAGCAGAAACATGTTTTTTTTGTTCCTAACAAAACATCACACATGAGCAAGGGCATCAGTTACCTTGTCTATTTCTCTGCTTACTAACAATTTCCCCCCCTAAAAGGGTTATTTGATTCAAGTGGTTCAGAACTGCAGATACCACATATAATGCCTTCCGAGGAGCTGAGCTTTAATTTTCAATCTGAATAGACTATGATTTTCTTTATTCCTCATTTCCTCTGGCACATGCTTCCTTTTATCCCATTTGTCTTTGGTTGAATTTTATCCCATCTGTTATATCTAAGTTGATAATTTCTTCTGCTTGTCTGCGATTTTTCATCCTATACTCATCTGTTGCTATTTTTTAGCTTCCATATTTATACATTTGGTGGCTCATTTGTCAGATAACAGAATATTTGGAGCAGAGATGTTACAAGGAGTTGCGAAGCGAACACTTCGGCTATGTTAAGATCGTGATGTGTATCTACCGTAAATTGGTGATTACTTGCAAGGAGCAAATGTAAGATTTACTTGAATTTATGGTTTTATTATTTGTTTCTTCTTGATGATGTTTAACTTTTGTCAATCTACACAAATTATCGTGATTTTACTCATGATTGCATTATTGGTGAATGACACTAAGCACAGGAATTAGGACATGTATGATTGGATGAGAGTGCATGAAATGTAGAATAAAATGTTTGGTTTCTAAGAGGTGGTTAGTGGTTACACATCTGATTGAAAATTCCATATAACAAGCTTCCAATTTTATTATGGGGTGACACAATTACTTAAATCTTCTGTGAGAGAACATATACAGGAATCTAATAAGTTGCCAGCCTCTGAAAGATGTTAGCTGTATTCTTAAAAGGATTTGACCCACTATTCCATTTATGATTCTAACACTGTATATAAAGATGTAATCAACTCCAGAAGAATTTTATTTCCATTGATCTTTTCGTTTGATTTTGAGATATACTTGCTAATATATGACTATGATAATTTGGAGACATGACCTATTATATGAATTTATCTTTTTCAGGCCTCTGTTTGCAAGTAGCTTACTGAGCATCATGCACACCCTTTTTGATCAAACAAGACAAGCTCAAGTGCAAACTATAGGTTGCTATACACTTTTTGACTTTATTAATAGCCAAGTAAAGTTCTTCTCTGTTACACACCTACATTTTGCCGTCTTAATCTACTTGCCTATTTTTGGCAAATCTCACATCATGATGCTGCTACCAATTCTAGGTGGATGGCACACACCAGTTCAATATAGAAGGTCTGATTCCTAAATTGTGCAGTATAGCTCAAGAATTGGGTGATGATGAGAAAGCATGCTGTTTACGTGCAGCAGGGCTGCAAGCTCTGTCTTCATTGGTATTTAACCTAGTATTATTTTTTTACCATTTCATATTTCATTTTAACTCATTATATGATTTCATAAATTTCTGAATCTTGGTGTCATAACATATTTTAAATTTGAACTTAATGAACTACCTTCAGTTGCAAAGCTAGGAACACTTGCAATTCTTATTTTTGAAAACCAGCCAAAATAGATTGTTTGATTTAGAATCATTTCCCAATCTAAGTAAACCGTTAAGTTAAAAAACTTGTTGACCTTGACTTATGAAATTACATTAACATCATTCTCCTCATCACGTCAAGTCTGATTTTAGTTAAACCTGATTTTAAAGCTAATTGAAACCAAATCAAGTTAATTAATTTAAGTAAAATCAGACTTCAATGAAATCAGTTTAAATTGGCTTAATTAAATTAAATCAAAATTAATCTTATTTGTTTAATTAATTAATTAATTAAATTATTTAAAATCAGATGTAATTAAATTGGATTAATTAAACTCAATAAATCAAAATCAGATTGAATTAAATTTGGACTTGCTTTAATTAAAATCATTATGTTCACAAACCTACGAATAATGCATCTTATATTTAATTAAATATCGATATAACAAAAGTAAATTTTGCATTCTGATATAACTCAATTATGAGTAATTCAGATCATTTTATATTACTCTCCGTTTAATTAAGTCAATATTTTCAATCATAATACTCTCTGTATAATTCATTGATTATTCTATTTCTCTCTAGTGATCCAGTGAAGTTCATATGTTGTCCCTTTGTAATGACATGTAGGTTTGGTTTATGGGTGAGCATTCTCATATCTCTGCAGAATTCAACAGTGTAAGCACATTTTATACTTTTCAAATTTCCAATTAAACTGAACTATGAATTATATCAATGCTGACTTCTTTGATGTACAGAACAGTTAAATTGAATGACACTCTTCCTCATAATATAAATAATTTCTTGAAGTTGAATTTTAGTTTCACCAAGCGAGAATTTAACTTTGAGTTTCAGTGAATGATCTAAAAACAAACCAATGTCTGGTTTTCCACTTTGTCTAAGTTAATATTGGACTTTCATGATTTGTAGACTGTAGCACATTATACATAGTATAGTATCAACTAATTATCAAGAGAATAAAAAAAAACTTAAGAAAAAGAAAGTAACAAATGTTAATTCCATAATCCTAATGTCATTGTGTTTATAAAACCCTGTATGTGCCTTTTCTTTTAGACTTATGGGCGAGTGACTTTGTTTTCCATCTATGAAGTTGTATGAGAAGACTTGCAGAACTTTCTTGTATGAGTAATTCTTGTGCCTTCCCAAGTAAGTTCTTAGATGTTGAGATTTGATTGGGCGACCACTTGCAAAAAACCTTATTTGCTGTTAGGAAAGGCCCATCTCTAAGATGCATGGTTTAATGCCTTTCTTCATGATTTAGCCATAGTAAGATTGAATCATGGGTAAAAAATGCTTATAATAAGAGAAAAGGGATGCATCCATGATATGTGATGGGCACATATGATGTAACAAGAGAAAAGGAGTGAGCAATGAGCTGACATTGGAACTCGTTTTGTATGCTTCTGTACTGGATAAGATTTGATTGGATAACCAATTATACATAATCCTCAAAAGCTAAAGTTGTGAGGAAAGCAACCTACAAATATGTAACAAAATACAATTCACAAGTATAAAAAATTCTGAAAATGACACTTCAATTACTGTCCAGAATATCAAATAACTATCAGTGTATCATGAACCACAGTGGGCATATCTTGACTCAATACAATTTATTCTAAAACTTTTGTTTTGTCCTTCACAAACCTCTCATTATATTTCATTACAACATTTTTTAATGGTTAAAATTACTAAACATTCACCACTAGTTGCTAAGTTCTTGTTCAAGGAACATTTACTATCTTTCTAGATTGTATATTAGGATTGTTATAAAATTTATTTTGTTTTTTTTTAAGTTTCATGTCTTTTGTACTTTATAGATTGTTTCTGCTGTCTTGGAGAACTATGGGGATACCAAAAAGAAATCAGAGGATGATCAACAAAGTGAACAGAGCCGGTGGGTACAGGAAGTCCTTAAAACTGAGGGTCATGTATCTCCTTCTCCTTTTATCATTTCTAGGATTCCTTCCTGGAAAAGTATTGTAAATGACAAAGGAGAACTTAATTTGACTTTGTAAGAGTTTCATCCTGTAGGTTTAACCTGTTCAGTAGTTTTAATGCTTCTCAACTTGTCTAATTATTTATACCCATATAAATTTAACAGGGATGAGAAGAACAGTCCTGGCTTTTGGTCTAGGGTTTGCTTGCGTAACATGGCAAAGCTAGCCAAAGAAGCAACTACTGTGCGACGTGTTTTGGAGTCTTTATTTTATTATTTTGATAGTAATGGTTCGTGGTCTGCACAAAATGGTCTTGCTCGATATGTCTTATGTGATATGCAGTTATTGATGGAAAAGGATGGTAAGAAATTTTTGTTTTACAATTTTCTTTGTTTTTTGTGTTTGTATTTTTCTTGAGAGTTCATTTTTTCTCACCTTACAGGGCAAAATGCATCTCTACTGATATCAATACTGGTCAAGCATCTTGAGCACAAGACTATTTTAAAACAACCAGACATTCAGTTGAATATAGTTGAAGTTACTGCTCGTCTTGCTGAGCAGTCTAAAGCACAAGCATCTGCAGCAATTATTGGTCCAATAAGTGATCTTGTGAAACATTTACGTAAATCCATACACTGTGCACTTGGTAATAAACATATGGGGGATGACATCATCAAGTGGAATGACAATTTCCGAAATGCACTAGATGAGTGCATCGTTCATTTATCTAAAAAGGTATTGTTGCTTTTCTGATTTTTTTTTAAAAAGAAAATAGGAGGCCAAAACCATACAAGGTGCTTAGCTGTAGATTTATATTCGATGTTCTATTTACAATTGCTTGTCTGAATGTCAATACTAAGATTAAATCATGTATTTCAGCTTATCTTTTTCTTTAAAACGAGGTCTTTGAAAAAGGTCCTTAAAAAAGAATATATTTTAGAAAGGAGTTTTTTGTGAGCTAGATTTGAGAAGCATGGCCTTTCTTACCAAAAATTATGACATTGATGTGGTGTCTGTCAACAGATTGATGATGCTGGGCCTGTTCTCGACATGATGGCTGTTATGTTAGAGAATTTATCATCGAATCTGGCAATGGCAAGGTCAACTATTGCTGTAGTGTATCGTACTGCACAGATAATTGCATCTGTTCCAAATTTATCATATCGGAATAAGGTCGGCCAACTCTACATATACTAGGTTAATTTTGTTAGCCATAAGCCTGTAATTCATTCTCCTCATCATGCATTTCAGGCATTTCCTGAAACTTTGATGCATCAATTGCTTTTAGCAATGGTTAACCCTGATCATGAAACACGTGTGGGTGCTCATCGTATATTCTCCGTTGTTCTTGTTCCATCTTCTGTATCTCCTCAACCTAGATCAATGACTCCAGAATTACTTAAAGACATCGATCTTCAGAGAACACTCTCAAGAACTGTTTCCGTCTTTTCATCATCAGCTGCTTTGTTTGAGAAGCTTAGATGGGAAAAGGTATCTGTGACAGAAAAAGCATACCAACAAAATATGAGCAGGGTTCCTAGTCATAATGGACAAGAAAACGGTAAAGACGTGAAACTTTTTAAGCTGCAGTCATCTCAAAGCCGTGCTCGTAGCTTCAAAGGACCTCCATCTTTAACAGAAGTTAATATTCCAGTGGGCAAGTCAAATAAGGTCAATAGCTTTACACAGTCAAGTATTATTTATTCAGCTATTCCATCTTTATGTAACTAGCTCTTTGTATGCTCACTTAATCACAACTTGTTTGCCTTCATGTATTCAGGACTCTGTTCTTTTAAGATTGAGCAGTCGTCAAATCACACTTCTTCTTTCATCATTTTGGGCCCAGGCTATGTTTCCTGAAAATTCTCCAGAGAACTATGAAGCAATTGCTCATTCTTATAGTCTGACATTGCTGTTTACTCGAGCAAAGGTAATCAAATTCCTATTTTGTTGCAAGTATGGTTAAGTACAGTTCTGTTTGAGATACATAAAATCTTCTGCATTTGACTTTCCTAGACTGTGATGGTTCTACTGTTATAGTTTGGTTCATTTTTCTTACTCTGCAGTACATTGTAGCCTTAGATTTCGGTGTTCAAATGTGTGCACCCTTTATGGTTTCTTAGCAAATAACACTGCATTAGTTAATAACATTTCACAATCTAGCTTCAGAAAACTATCATTAATTTATCTTTCTATTTCTGATTTTGCAGTCATCAATCCACGAGTCACTTGCACGAAGTTTTCAGCTTGCTTTTGCTTTGAGAAACATTTCACTTTCAGAGGGTAAGATATTCATTTGTTTTGTTGAGAATAAAAGTGAAGGCGTACTGAGAATATAACAGTATATTCTGAACCCTTTCCTAATCCACAGCATATGCTTTTTGGGTTGACTGTAGAGTAGTTATCTAATCAAATTTAAAGTACCCTCAGATGTATCATAAAGGTTGATGTGGAATGTATTGTCCTGATAGCTGTTAGCGGATGGCCATTTTATTCCCATAAGGTTTTCTTTTCATTTAAAATAATATGCTCTAGTTTTAAGTCTAGTTTGAGTGAAGTAAGATATAAATAAGTAGATATCATGTGTTTTAGGTTGATAACCTTATAGCACTAATAAAAAGCAACAAAAGATTAGTGGTTAATTCACTTCTTCATATTAACTGCTTGCTAAATGATCAAGAAGAGAAGATAGCTTAAAGTGTGATCTTGTTAGATCCATGCAAAGACAAATCAGTATACTATTCTTTGAAGATAATAAAACATGTCAAAGACAAAATGGATAAATATTTGAATGTTTTGTGTAAAATTAATATTTTGTGATTTAAATTCACAAGTTAATCAAAAAAATTTGCTAAATTCAACATATCATTTTAATTAATTAAATTGAATGATTCTAAATTTAATTATTGGTTTAACTGAAGGAAACCAATAGTTGAATTTCTTTTCCACCTACTGGGGATGTAATGAAAACATATCTAAATGGCTTGGGCGATACAATCTACATTGGGCTTGATGGTGGCACAAGGCATATATAACCAATCTCAAGTAGTGGAGAAACATTGGTTCTTTTGTTTAATTGTTATTTGCATGTTTTATTCCCTTCACAACTGACATAGGTATTTTTAGTATTCCATAAGAAATCATCTTATTAACCTTTGGTGTGATTTTATGTAGGGTTGCTTCCGCCATCACGTCGGCGCTCCCTTCTTACTCTCGCCACAGCTATGTTCATATTTGCTTCAAAAGCATTTAATATCGCTCCCCTAATTTCAATTGTGCAGTCAACCATCAATGAGAAAACAGTACGCACACTTGCAGTTCTCTTTTTGGAGCTTCTTTACCCTTTCGGTCTACATTCTAAGAGCATACTTATTCTCACTAATCAGCTAAAGCTTGGCGGTACTAGAAAAAAAACTGATGGCTATTCCAAAAGGGAGCCTTTTGTAGTCACTTTAAAATTCATAATTTATGTGATGCTCATCATGCTGCTAATTTCGTCATATTGTTCTGATTGCTACATATCATTTTTTTTTTGGCATTCTAGTAAAAGAAAAAATATATCCGAATTAGTACTTGGAAAGGCAACCCTTTTGGTACTATTTGGGATTTGGTGAGATTTTGCATCCAATAAAATTCCTGTCTTATCAGCTTTGATAGGATCAAATGTTATCTTACTCTAACAACCTCGACAGATAATTTCCTAATATTTTTCATGAGGCAAATTGCCACTGAAATAAGCTTATACTGCTATTACTTCTCAAACAATAGCTGTCATCGTCCTATAAACTTCAATTTGATGAAATATTGTGTTATGCTAATCTCGGCAGTTGATTTACTATATTTTATGATGTATTTGCCACAAAACTAGCTTATGTACTTCTATGAACCTATTAATTCTCATAAAGAGCAATCCTTGTCCAGGTTGATCCATTTCTCCAATTGGTTGAGAACTCCAAACTTCAAGCTGTGAAAACTACAGCTGACAATTCTTTGGTAACTTACGGGTCACAAGAGGATGATAACAAAGCGTCGATATCTCTTCAGGCCATAGAACTAACAGAAAGCCAGACTAAAGAATCCATAGTTTCTGTGATCATGAACAGCTTAAGTGATTTATCAGAGGTAATCCTTAATTGTACTGGATGTCTGTATTCATTAGATGCATGACTACTTGTTAACTATCAGTTTCCCATTAACTTTTAAATGTTTCTGCAGTCAGAGCAGTTCAATATAAGAAATCAATTGCTAAGTGATTTCTTGCCTGATGATATTTGTCCGCTTGGACCACAATTCATGAAATCACCTGGACAGCTTTTGCCATTTGAGTCCGAAAGTGAGAAGGAGGTAAGTCTCATGAATTTTAAGTGCTCCTTGAGACTCGAAAGCTCCATCATTGAAACATTTTTATTTTTGTTTTACAGATCACTTCTGCAACTCTTTTGGTTGATGATGACTTTTCTGAATCATTTGAAACTGGGCGAGATCATTCAGAGTTGCCTGATGACAGATCTAATCTTCTTAGTGTTGATCAGCTTCTAGAAACAGTATGTTTCCACTGATGCATTTCCAGTACTCTGTTTCTATATTATGCAAGAATATTTAAGATTAGTGATCTTTCTAGTGCGCAAACCTAAACAATCATGCATACTTAAGCCACTTGCAGTTTCTGATTTAGACTCTGCATTTTCATGGTTCACTTTTTAATTTTTACATAAGAAATTCTCCTACCTGTATAACAGAATTTAATTTATAAGATTGGGAAGAATACTTGCTAAAATTGTCGAGCCTGACCTCCTAAGAGATAACTTGGAAATTGGAGTAAGACTTTTCATTTTAACTTGAATATCAATCATTTTTTGGCTTATAATTTGTTAAATGCAAATTGAATTCATGGTTGAGTTGAATGAAATATGATGTTTGCATGGACTGAGCTTTATAATTTAATTAATAATTAGAGCAAAATGTGTAGTTCTAGAAGGCAAAATTAGTCAACTACCATATCCTTTGCAAAACTGCCAGAGGAAAAACCAATAAATTCCTTATTTGAGACAAAAACTGCTAGCAAATAATATGATGTTAACATTGTCCCTTTATTACTCGGTGAAGAAGTAGCTGTGTGCTGCCTAGTCCCTTTATTATTTACTCACAGCTGGTTGTGCAGGTCTTCGATACAGCATGGAAAGTTGGAAGATTTTCAGTGTCAACAACCTGCGATGTACCATTTAAAGAGATGGCTAACCATTGTGAGGCTCTTATGATGGGAAAACAGCAGAAAATGTCCGTCTTTGCCAACACACAACAGAAACATTATATTTTAGATGTTGGCTACCTTGAGGACCAATATGGAATGCAAAAGTATTCATGCTCCGATATCGACCAAGTAGGAAAGGTACTAGAGCACATAGGATTTATAAGCCATCAATTTGCAAGTAAAAAAATCATGATTACGACAACGATCAGTTACCATGTTATTCTCTCCTTCAACTTCTCTAGTAAGGTTTTTTTTGTAATGCTAATGTTGCATATCTTCTCGTTTTCTTCCAAAATGTTGATTCTGCAACTCGGAGGATTTTAGCTTTTAGTTTGTTCTTGCTATTCTAATCGAATTTTGTAACTTGTTTTATTTTGAAAGATTTTTTTTTAAAAAAAATCTTCTTTTTTAATATAAATTAGGCAAATTGTTCTCTTTGGCATTCATTTCTTGAGACTTAAAGTGTCTTTACGAGTTCATTGAAAACATCTGTGTCTCTAGGTATTTATTTATCTGTATGAAACAAAAACAATGATTTCACCTATTGAGCTAAAGGCTTGATCATGTGGGTGCAGAGTGGCAATCCTTTCCTGGATGAAGACCTGGTAAACATCCAGAGGCAACACAGCAACACAGGAAACAACTCCTTGGTACCCGTCGACTTCCTTTACCAGCCGCAATGCCTCAAGCTCCCGGCGTCCAGCCCATACGATAACTTCCTAAAGGCTGCAGGCTGCTAAGGGGTATACTGTATATGTGAAAGTCAATTTTCTACAAGTGGAAAGATAAGGATCCCTTCTTTGGGAATAGTTCCCTCGATTTCCCTGTGTATACTGTATAGTTCTACAGGATTTTTTACATATTCATTCTACTGGAGGTGTAAAAATTCCACTATTTCAATTTTTTTTTTAACCTAGTTCTTGTCTGGAACTGTAGGAAACAAAAGCTTTTCCACATGTAACCTCAAATTGTATACAAAAATGCAATAAGTGCCTGTAATAAGCAATCATTATCTCAGGTTGAAAGGGAGAGTTTAGTGAAATTTAACCTCTCAATTGCAAACTTATTGCTTGTTTGATAATTCATTTCCAGGTCCCTTAACGCCTCCACCCTCGTTCAGTTTCAGGTCCATGCTGTTCCCTCAAGAGCAACTCACAGTTTTGTCAAGGTACATTCTCCTAAACCCTTTTTTCTTTCTATTCGATTTCACAAGAGCTGAAATTTGCATCGTTTCTAAAATTGTGTTCAAATTTTACTCTGCCTACTTGAACATCTCGAAATCAGAATACTGAATCCTTGTAGCAACCTTTCTTATTTTTCTCTGCTAAACTACTACTTGCAGTACTCTCCTAGAAAAACAAAGGAAGAGTACTAATTGCAGTACTCTTGCGGACTCTCTTGAACTCTGCGATGTCGCGGGGAATCCTCGGAATGCCTTCCTGCTCGAACCCATACTCCTCTGCTCCTCTGAGCAGGATCCCAAAAGCCTGATGGTGCAAGTAGGCATTGAGGGACACATCACTCTTCTTCTGGCTCTTGTTGCTGTTATCCTTAGGCACAACAGCAAGCTTCTTCCACTTGAGCACATCCATTTGATGTTGCTTTTGCAATCCTTGGAGGAATGGAGATAACATGACTGTGTGTGTGTATTATATATGGTGACAAAAGGCGAAATGTTTGTTTTCAGCGTCTCCGTCAGTCCGTTTCAGGATTAATACGGAGAAGTTAAATCACGGGGGTTAGTTTATTAGTCCGGACAGTGATCAATACATGAAGGAGGGCAGAAATTTAGTTACTAGTCAAGATATGACCCTCAGACTTCATGATGATAATGCCTCATGTATTAGCCATCAGTCTATTTCGTGGGGATTATATATATATATATATACATACGTGATGGAGTGAGATTTGAAATTACTTTCATACATTTTGGAATTAGTTTATTCCTTTCCTGGTCTCATATATTATGTTACAATTCTATAATTTACTTATTTCTATGATCAAGGAACTTTTTTAGATGTTTTTTTTCTTTACTTTCTTTTTGGCATGAGGATCCATCTTGATGATGATATTCATATAGCAATTCTCGTGGAAGAGCCACATTTTAGTCGTCTGGGTGAATCGAGGTTTAGGTTTGATTGTGATTTGTTTATTCACGAGTCATCTATGGCCGAGAACAAATTTTAGTTGAACAACTAAAGGGAGGTCGGATCCCTCTAAATATATTATATTAAATTAATATCTAAAAATATTAGGAGAATTAGATAAATACATAAAATTTAATTTTATATTATTCTGAGTTTTTTAGTTCTATCAGTCGATTTTTGTCAAAATCGATTAATGAATCTAGAGAGTTCGGAATGAAATGGAACAAAATTTTATATATTCGTCTAGTTCTTTTGAGTTTTGATTATATTCATATCCTCAAACATCAATTTGACATAATATATTAAGAGCAATGATTTATTATACACGATTTTTTTTTAAACATCATTGTGCATGATCCCAGATACATAAAAAAAAATCATACTTTCAATATATTATGTCAATTAAGGACATGCATATAATCAAGAGAACTGAATGAACATATAAGATTTGATTCTATATCATTCCGAATTTTCTAAGTTCATCAATCGATTTCGATCAAAATCGATTAATAAACTTAAAGAGCTCGAAATAAAATGAAATCAAATTATACATGTTCTTCTAATTTTTTTGATTATATTTATTCTCTCAAATATTAATTTAACATAATATATTAAATACAATGATATATTAAACGTGAATATTTATTTTTTATGTTTTTATGATCATGAATAATATATATATATATATGTTTTTTTAAAAAAATGATTTTTAAAAAGATCATTATTTTTAATATACTGTATCAAATTAATATTTAAAGACATAATATAATCAAGAGAATTAGATAAATATATAAAATTTAGTTTTATATCATTCTGAATTCTCTAAATTCATCGACGATCAAAATTGACTGATAAATTTATAGAGCTTAGAATGAAATAGAATTAAGTTTGATGTGTTCGTTTAAATATTTTATTATATTTATGTCCTTCAATATTAATTTAATATAATATATTAAAAATAATATTTTTTTAAAAAAATATTTATAGCTCATGATTCCAAAAATCTATCGAATCAATTGATCTAAATCCTAAACAGCAATCAATTCGGATTTCTGAATCATGAATTGTAATATTAAAAAAAAATTGATTAATGTTACTATTTATAATATAGTATATTCAATTAATATTTGATAATATGAATATAGTAAAAAAAAATAGAGAAAGATATATGATTTTATTTTATTTTATTATGAACTCTTTAGGTTCATTTGATTTTATTTGAAATTAATTGATGAATTTAAAAAATTCAGAATGATATAAAATTAAATTTTATATATTTATTTAATTATTCTGATTATATTCGGATTTCAATTATTAATTTAATATAATATATTAAAGTAATGAGTTTTTTTTTAAAAAAATCAATGTTATGTTTTTAGAAAAATATATTCATATTTAATAAATAATTGCTCTCAATATATTATACTAAATTGATATTCAAAAAAATATATATAATTAAAAGAATTAAATAAATATATAAAATTTGATTTTATATTATTTTGAGTTCATTAATCAATTTTAATCAATTAAATTTTGTGTGATTATTTAATTTTTTTAATATATATATATATATATATATATATTGAGCGTACTAATTTTTTGAATATCAATAAAAAATTTAATTATAAAAAAAATCTAAATTAATTATTATATTATAATAATCTTCAGACAGAATAAAATCGATATGATATATATAATTTAGTAATTTTTAAAGTCAGGGTCTAAAATCAGTTCGATAATTCGTCGAAAAGGAAATCCCGCCCGGAACCACATAAAACCGCAAAGGAGATGGAAGTAATCCAGTGGACGGACAGGTCCCATCACGTACGAAACGGACGGACGCGATCTCTTATCCTTCGCTATTCATTTAACCGCATGGATTCCACGCGAGCACGACGCCCGTCTCTTCCTTTCTCCTCATCGGTTTCCCGAGCACAGAGGCGATCTCGCCTTCCTCCGCGTCCCGTCTCCGTTCCAGATCTCTCAGCTCGTTGCCGAAGATTCAAGTGTCTGCGTTCGATCTTCTGGTTCAGCGTTTCTTACACCGCAAGCTGTGGTTCTGGGTTTTTTGAGCATTTACGTTGTTCCTCATGAAATTGGGGGTTTCTTGCCGGGAAGGGCTTTTCGATCTGCTAAAGGTGGGCGTCTTATCGGTCACATTCTTAAATTTGGCGCACTCATGTGTTGGATGCTCTTCCAGTTACCTATTTTCATGTGTTTATTTTGATTTTTCATTTTGATGTATGTGCTTATCGATAAATCAATGTAGAGAAGCTTTTCTCACACCTTGGTTATTTATAACTCTCAAAGAAACCTAAATTTTCTCAGAAGGTTCCTGTTTCAGCATATTGTGATGTTCTTTCCTTCTCTGACAGATGGATGTTCATAATAATTGATGATTTTGTTTAATTTGTTAATCTAGAAGTGAAGAATCTTGGGCATTCCTCCAAATTCGTAATTTCAGTAGTACCATTACCTGCCTTGCCTTTCTGTTGGAAATGTGAATGGAATAAAAGGAATAGAAAAAAGAGATTTTATTGTGCATGAGACTTTAGTTCTACATTGAATTGAAAGTTTCTTGACTTTAGTATTGGTTTATATTGTATCATATGCATTGATGATGTCAACAAATATATAGAGAGAGACTCTCTCTCGCACGTGGGTGTGCAGGAGGTGTGCAAATCTAGGGCCCGGATTGTCCAAGGGGATGAACTAACATTTTGTCACATGAGTCTTTTGCTTGAGATAACAGAAGAATTAATCACTGATTAATTGAGATTCTGTAACCGACCGATGACAACGACTAACCATTAATAGTCGGCTGCTTACGTTTTACTCTCGGTAATTAATGACTTTTAATAAGTCATTGATTGCAGATTTTTTTCTGAGCTCCTATATAAGGAAGCTATAACCAGAAGAAAAAGAATGAAGAAAAAGCGTCTAAGCTCTCCACTTGCGTTCCCTCATCTTCTTCTCTATTGAGTATTCTTTTCACTCGACAGAATACTCGTGATAGTGTTCGGGTACCTCTCGGTTCGCTGTGATCGTCAGTGCTTGGTGTTAATCGCAATTACTGTCGATTGTATCTTGGAAAACAGACGTCCGTCATGACCTCTAAGCACTGTCGGAGGGAACGAATCTATTTTAAGAAAATTGCGCTAAACGCAGACCTCGACTTCTACTCGGCGATTTATACTCGGAAATTTTTCTAGTTGGAAAAATTCTACTGGGGAATTTTCTAGTCACGAAATTCTACTCGGGAATTTTCTAGTCGCGAAATTCTACTCGGGAATTTTCTCTTCGGGAAATTTTCTAATCGGAAAATTTCTTTAGCCAGGAATTCTTCCCGCCTGCAGTCGGGACTCTCTAGTCAGGAGTCGGGAATTTCCAGGCAACTCAGTCTTCCCAAGTTGTACTTTCTTTCCTGTTTGACAGCATGAGATTATCAGCTCACGTCATTTCGACAGATAATTCCGTAATTAAAATTCTATAATTTTCAATTCTGTTTTTCTCTTAATATTTTCAGCAAAAATTGTCCAACACTTACAACTCCTAATGGGATGGGGAAATATCTTGAACCGGAGGATGAAAGTTTTCAGTCTAGCATTGATTATATCTACCTGGACTACAAGGTGAAGTTAGTCACCAGAAGTATCAAGTGAGATTAATTGTTGTTTGTTCACTATTTTAGGCGAGATTTCACTGAGGTTTTGCGATATGGCAAACCACGCAGAAGAAAGCTACATGGTTTAGCAGAACCAAAATGGATAGTATATGGGCAAAAACTCATGAGCGAAATGCTAAACGTGTTCTTAATTCGATGATCGAGATGGAAGGTCTGTGGCCCGTGGGTAAAACTCGGTCAATATTTATCTACCCGAGCTGATGTTCTTCCAGAGGCTTATATATGTCTTCTCAAACAGTTGCAAGACTCTCTTCCTCCTCGACCATTAGAAGAGGTGATTTGTCCAAGATGAATGTTTCACTAATATATTTGTATTTTTAGCAATATCTTTGAGCTACTAAGATAGCTCAAGCGTAGATATTATGCTGTGAGTTTGTGCTTTTTTGGTTCAAACTGACTTCATTATCCTCAGATGTAGTGACTGAAGAACATAAAAATTTGTCTTAATGATCATCCAATTGTTGTCACTAGCTTCTCAGTTGCTATTGATGATCTGGACTCAAATGATTTATGTTTCAGTTGCAGAATACTCATCCGATTTAGTTAAGAACAATCTTGTTTTCCTCGATCTGTGAATTGTATCAATGAGAAATGTTTCATTGAATATTTATATCACACAGTTCATAAATATTGACACACGCAGCTGTACTTTCATAATATTCATGCTTTTGTGCAAACTAACGAAGCCTAAACAAACTGCATAAATGAATATTGTTTATTTTGAAAGTTAGAATGTGTTTTTACTGGAAACTATTTTGTGATTCTTACAACTCTGTTATTGTACAGGTCTCCCAAACCATAGAAAGAGAGCTTGAAAAATCTATGAACGACATCTTCTCTCAATTTGTGGAGGCACCTCTTGCTACTGCATCTGTAAGAGCACATTACCCCCATTACAGAATATTGATCCTGAAAATTTTGTGATTGTATCTCAATTTTATATGTGCTGTCATGTATGTGCAATTTACCTTTTTTATGTTAATTAATTCTACAAATTTTTCAAGGAAAGAATTGCAGATAGCGCAAGTTCATCGTGCAACTCTGAAAAATGGATAAGAGGTGGTTGCCAAAGTTCGACATAACAGCATCAAGGAAGCCATCTTAGAGGTTTTACTTTGTCAAAAGTTACAACTAATTTCGAAATCATCCTTTGATTAGATTATTGGAACTAATTTACATGACTTAAAGAATGCAAAATCAATTATTGACCGGATAGCATGGGCCGAGCCACAATATGACTTCAACCCTATGATTTTTTAGATGAATGGTGCAAGGAGGCA
Source organism: Hedychium gardnerianum (assembly GCA_038050645.1). Lineage (NCBI taxonomy): Eukaryota > Viridiplantae > Streptophyta > Magnoliopsida > Zingiberales > Zingiberaceae > Hedychium > Hedychium gardnerianum. The sequence goes on from JBBUKS010099415.1 coordinate 25,419, forward strand.
CCTAAAGAACTTGATTTCAATCATGAAGCAGGTTAGTCTGCTATGGTTTTTGTTTTGAAGTTTATTTTCTTGTTTCAGAATACTGTGATATAAATGTTTTATGCGGATCAAGCCTTCACTAATCAATAACAGAAGTCACAACACAAGTATGGACTGTTGAAAATTATTTTTTGTACCTAGAAAATACAAGAAAAGTTTCAAAGAATTTATGAATCAAAACTGAGGATGGCAGCTTAAAATCTGCAAATATAGTTGATGTGCTAATTCCAGATGTTATTCAGGTGTATATATGGTTCAAAATCTTCCTTCATCAACTTTTTTTAAACAATGCCTATTACGATGCTATCATTTATTTAGTTAATCATTTTCCTGATTTCTACGATCAGTCAACAGAGAAGGTTCTTATCCTGCAATATATGGATGGTATTCGGTTGAATGATATTGAATCACTCAATGCACTTGGTGTGGACAAACAAAATCTTGTTGAAGAAATTACACGTGCATATGCTCATCAAATATATGTTGATGGATTTTTCAATGGAGACCCACATCCAGGTACAGTTGTTGCGATTTCTTATTTTTTTGTTTGACCTTCTCTGCTGTAATCTATAAATTGGAATGTTAAGATTCCCTTGATTTAGGATAAAGTTTTCTACACTCTCATAGTTGAACCAGTGCTGCACACAATGTGAGCTGAGTGTTGGTGTATCTTCAAGTTCAAAATATCTTAAAAGTTTTGTATGGAAATTCTATAAGAATTTCTATCTGCATTTCAAACCTAAAAAATCAAAAGAAAGGGAGCTGAAAGGTTGCTTTTATTTGTTCTAGGATTTTAACATACACTACACGTTGGTGTTGGTGCCTATTTTTTTGCAGGAAATTTTCTTGTAAGCAAAGATCCGCATCACCCTATTTTACTTGATTTTGGACTAGCCAAGTCAATTTCAAGTTCTATGAAACAAGCACTTGCAAAATTATTTTTGGCATGTGCTGAGGTAAATTGCATTACTCTTTAATAGTTAAGATTTCTAGTATCTAAAATGCAATCACCAATAATTGCTTCATTTGTAGTGATGTGCATCTATTTGATGAGCTTGCTGTCTATAAACAATTGTTGCATCACAATATATAGAACATAAAGCATTAGTTCACGAGTAGCCACATGAGATATGCCTGGTTGCACAGCCAATTGCAAATTTCTATTTAGTGCTCTAACCTTGTGTATTGACATAAATACAGTCATCAGTCACTTGGTCGAGTATTTTCACAGTTTAAAGTACTTTTATATCTTTGATGTGTGGACATACAAGGATGGACAAAATAAAAAATGAGAATATTAGAAAGAAAGTCGGAGTAACATCTATTGAGAAAAAACTCCGAGAAACAAGTTTAAGATACTATGGACATGTACTTAGACGACCAATAAATGCCTCAGTTAGGCGATGTGAAACAATGACAAATACACACATCAAACGAGG
>JBBUKS010099941.1:0-26886 GCA_038050645.1 Hedychium gardnerianum
GTTTGTTACCCTGGGCGACGCCCATGGGCGACTCTCATACGGTCCAAGCGCCTCAATAAATTGAGGCGCTTGAATAATTTTTTTTTTGTTTGTTTATTTTTTTTAAGCTCTCAGTTATGCCAAGATTTTACTTTTAGGGTTTAGGAGTTGAGTTATAGTATAAAGCACACCAAAAAAAATTAAATCGAAAAAAAATTTTGGGTGTGCATGAGGTATGCGGGATAAAATGTGCAGGATAACAATATATAGAGAGAGAGTTTTGATATCCTGTACACCTTATTCTACACACCTCGTTCACACCCAAAAAAAAAAAATTTGAAATTTTTTCGATTTGAAAATTTTTGTGTGCTTAATACTATAACCCAACCCCTAAACCCAAAAGGCAAAGTTTCATTGGCACAACCGGTTGCTTAAAAAAAATAAACAAAAAAAAAATGATCCAAGCACTTGGATAAATCTAGGCGCCTGGATTTTGTGAGAGTCGCCCATGTCGCCCACGGAATGGGTATGCAGGCTATCATCATTATATATATATATATATTATTAATCAGTATGAAATTTTACAAATAAAAGATAAAGAAATTAAAAAGGACAGTGTATTGCTGATTATTGGTAGTGTACTAGTCTAACAGCTTATGAGAACTGTCAGAAAAAAAAACAAATATTTGCAGAAGATATTGGGAAACCCCAACTTTTACACTATCCTTTCCTAACTGACAAGAATTGTTAGATTAGGGACCAATTTCTCTGAGCATAAATACTTGGCAAATAAGTGAATCGCTAGGACATGTTTGTTAAAAAACAATTCAAATGTTAAAAGTACTAAGAGCCCAACCAAATGATTGGGACAAGAAGCTTTTTACTATAAACAGTTTGTGTGTAACTGCATCCTTAAATCTAAAGCTCAGAAAGGTAGCGTACCTTTGATAAGATCACCCATCAAGCTGTGCACAGGGCGTTGATCACCAAGACCATCAGGATTATTCAGTATTTCTTTGCAAAGAGCAGATTTAGCACAGCCTGGTATGCCTGAGTAGCAACAAAGTCAAGTGAATATCTCTAGATGAGACTAAGCTAAAAGCTTGCCAAAATAAACTCTGAGATAAGCAAGATAGTTATTAATGTACGAAGCAAAAAAAAAAGTACATGTATTAGCAATGCACAAGACACTTGTATGTCCTAATTGCTTCAATGACCTTGCTTGTTCTTGGGGAAACCATAAAAACCATAAACTTGAGTAGGGTTCTAACCATTTAGCCTCTAACCAAGGTAATCATGTCCACCACTTCCATTTCCTTTGACATGACATTCATTTAATCAACTTATAAAGGTCAATCAAACAAATATTTTTCAGGCTATATATCCACATATAAAAATAGCTAAGCGTGAAACTATGATACAACAAAATGCATATGAAATTAAAAATTATCCAGTAAAATTGGTCGAAATCTTCATAATAAGGTTGTGTCTCATCACATCCTGATAATTCAAGCCCATTAATGTCAAATTAGCCTGTGGAAGTATAAGCGACACATTTACCTGGAAAGAACACAATTAAGCCTTCATCTTTAGGAACTGAGTCCATAACTGAAGCAGTCGGTCTTGAAGGTGTTTCATCCACTTCTTTATGGAGATCACCTTCTTCATCTCTACCAGCCTCTATTATTGCCAGTAAATTCTCAGTATTAATCAAATTTCCAGCTGCTCCGACCAAGACCTGGTTTTGTGGGCTACGCCTAGCATATTGTTCCAAGAAAGGTTCTGCTTCACTGAGATAAATTGAAGAAGACAGCTGTTTGTTGCCATACTTCCTCCGAATGAAAACAGCCCTGAATATTAACATGTTTAGTTCTTGCACAAAATAATATACTATCAAGGACCTAACCAGTTCAGAAGATGTTAGGAGAAATACCATTCATCCAACATTTTGCTCAGCTCCTGTTGCTTACCTACTGATGTTCCCCAAATTTTCATCTGCCTATCAAATTGAACAGAAGAAATCAAGATTACTATGATCTATTATTGTGTTTGATCAAGGTTAGAAGATTTAGCTCACAAGGAAACAGTTGATCCATATCTTTGCTAGTCAAAGTTTTTGGAAGTTCTATGCATGCTTCCTTAACCACAGTTACTAAACAAACAGTATAGTTTTTATCAAGTTGTAGCTTGTTGAAGCTTTTTTCCGACTTCCACGATATCACAAGAGTTATAGCAAACTAGCTGGATGCCAAAACTTCAAAATTTGGCAAGTCCAGGTATTCTCATGTGGGCACTATTAACTGGAACAGATGACTAAATTTTGGTGGTTCTATATTTACAAACATAGGAATTGAAATTAATGATGGGCCAGAGACAACATATCCAAAAAAAACACATAATCTAAGAATAATGAGGTAAATAAAATAACCAAATGAATAAGCATTTCCATGAAAGGATAAAATAAAATAGCGACGTATCAGATCAAAGCTCATGTAGCGCACACACCAAACTAGAATAAATTTTTCCCTTTTCTCAAAGTCCTGAAAATTACATGACTACAATGGCAGTTAATGTACTAGACAAATATATAGCAGACACACTAAGCTCATATAGATTTGTCTTTTTTCTCGAAATCCTGAAAATTAGATAATTACAGCAGCAGTTGACATATTAGATAATTGTTTTAGAACAAAGGGAGGAAATATTCACCTTAAATAGTAAGTTTTATAGGCAGAAGGACCATCCTTGAAAAGTATTGACAATCCATTCCGGATCAAGAATGTTCGCAGCTGCACAAAAAAGAGAATGCTAATACCAATAAGACAAGTATAGACATGAGAAAGCCAAATCAAAGTATTGAAGCCGACAAATTTGTCTTTGCAGAAGAAACCTTTGTAAAGAATTAACAAGTAGCTTTAATTTGATAATCAACAGCAAAGCAAAAAAAGTTAAATTCATTTTCTAGACAACATATAGTTACAGCAAGTTGGAAACCCTAGATCAGAAATATTAATGTGAGACTAAACCCAGTACACTATTAACCAAATTTACCTAATACCTCTAACACTACCTCAAGCTGGAAAGTTAGAGCATACATCCGATCTATGTTCAGCTTGTTATGTGAACCAGAAAGTGTAGGCTAAGATATGACCATAATGAAAAGAAAACAAAATAGCAGGTGAAATAATGAATAAGGAGTTATGCTGAGCATGCAACCAACAATGTCTTTGACCTTAAATCAGCACATTGACAAAGAGTGAGGATAAACAGAGAAAGGACGACATGAAATAAGAACTATCCTCTTGAGTGGGCTTATCCTTGAGTGACACAAACAACAAGAAATAATAGACTAAGGGAAGAGAAAAGTACTTGAGTGAACTCATGGTATACAATACTGTCGCTCGCGGCGGAATTTATTGTTCTACCCGCCGACCGGCACGACATAAGTTTGCGACTTGCGGTGGCCTTGCAACAACCTCGCTATCGCGGAGACAGTCGCAACCTAGTGACAGCTTTTGCGAGGTCGTGGAAGCAATTGTGACCCTTTGCGACCTCGTGGCAACCTCGCGAGGTCACAGAAACAGCCGCGACCTTGCGGGGCGCCGTCAATAGAGTTTTTTTTATAGTTATTTTTTTAAACGGTAATTTTTTTCTTATCATATTCCTTTACATCTCTTAATTTTTTTTCCATCTGTTAATTTTTTCCCTCTTACATTTTCCTCCTGCATCATTACTTTTTTTTCCTCCGTCATCCCATCCACGAGGGTAAATAGAGAAGAAAAACCTCTTTATGAATGGTTAATTTTTTTTTCCTCCTTCATCCGTCCCCATGATAGATAAATATGAAAAATAAAAAAGCTCTTAAAAGATGATTAATTTTTTCGCAACTTCATCTGTTTTGAGGTAAAGTGAGAAAAAAAAACCAAGGGAATAGATTCTTAGGAAAAATAAATATAATATAATTTTTAACATTATAAAATATAGTACTGTGAATTAAATTATTATATATATAAATTTGATTTAATTTTAAACTGATCAAAATAAATCCAAATTAAATCTAATTTAAACCTACTTAATCTATAACAATCAAATATTAATAAAATATTTTTTAATTAATATATTTAGATTTTAAAAAGTACCAAATCCATATTGGCATGACACAATATAATATCAAAACCATATCATTTCGGACATAAACTGAAACATTGACTCGAAATTTTAAACCTTGAGTTAACTAAAGTAAAGATGAATAGTGCCTTCGTCTATTAGTTGGACATAGAAAAATATGAATTCAAAATATTCACTATTCAGGTCGTCATTGGAGGTGGTTAAGAGAGCTTGACCTTTGTTGGATGCACAAAAGTGAAAACAAGATGTTCTTCTCTATTTGGGTAGATCTTTATTGGCTTTTAGGCTGCTCATATGTAGCTCACAAATAAAATAGAGTTGACAAGAATTCAAAAGGAGAAGAAGATTAGCACATACAAACCAGGACGGTAGGGAGAGGAAATTAAAGGCCCAATGGAGGAACAACGTGAGGTTAGTAATTGAAGAGGAAGACAAAGCATATCCAGATAATGGGGGAAGAAACAAGAGCATTAACAAAACAAGAACATGAATACCATAATATGGAGGCAAGTGAACCAAATGTCCATGTTCACAATGGTTTTAAAGTCACAACAAAGAGGAAGAGCATACTGGATTTTTCCAAGAAGAAGTGCCTTGGAAAAGATGCTGAGATAAAGTAGAAACATAAAATCTTAAAAGAATAGATCTAGTGTCTTATGAAGAGGTCTTTCTTCATTGTGGATGGTCGCTGGCATTAAGATATGAATTGGGGTTGTAGAGTTTAGAACAACATGAGAGGAGCAGGCAAGCAGTGATTTAAGATGGTGATTGAGATTGAAGAAGACTATCACCAACTTTCATGACACAAGTTATACTAAAAGCATCAAAATCGACTGAGAGGTAATTGATGTGGTTGGTGTTGGGGTTACACGGTTGCAAACAAAGTCCCACATTGAAAACACATGAAAAAGATCATGGGCTTATAAGAGAAAGACATCTCCATTGGTATGAGACATTTTGGATAAACCCCAAAAACAAAACCATGAGGGCTCAGGCCCAAAGTGGACAATATCATAATCATTGTGGAGTTCCTTCGGTCCTAACAATTGGTATCAGAGCCCGGACTGCTAGAAGGTCTAACCCCCGACTGTGCACAAGAGCTATGGTCTAATCGAGCTATGTGAGTAGAATATTGACTTCAAACAAAGGAAGTAGGGGCTCCCGTGTCCGGATCAAGAGGACCAGACACCAGACAAAGAAGTCCTAGTTGCGTTTAGGCAAGAAAGTCCTAGTAGGTCGGATGGACCGAGAGGCATGAAGTCCTAGTGAGTCGAGGATCGGACGAGAGGAGCCCTGTGGTCCTTCATTTGAGGGGGAGATTGTTGGGTTTGCAAGGTTGCAAACAAAGTTTGAAAACACATGGGAAAGATCATGCTCTTATAAGGGAAAGACATTTCCATTGGTATGAGGCATTTTGGGTAAAGCCCAAAAACAAAACCATGAGGGTTTAGGCTCAAAGTGGACAATATCATATCATTGTGGAGATATCTAAATTCCTTCGGTCCTAACAAAATTTGATATTTACTCGGAGAGATGATGATCTTAGGGAGGAGATTAATAAAATAGGCATTTACTCGATAAAAAGTGGATATTGATTTAAAGAATTGTTCCATGTTGATCAGCATAAACGAAACATTTTACATCACTTAGCATTGGCACGTGGAACAACCATGAGATGATGACACTATGACAGTGCCACCTACCGATTAAGGCGACCTTTGTGGGGCTCTATGAAAATTCACAAGAGTCCTGATGATGATGAATCTTGTGCGAGGCTTCACGAGTCTTCCCAAGATAGTCTGAACATGTAGCTTCAATGAGGCTTCTTGAGACAACCCTGAAGCGATTAAGCTTTACCCAAGATAGTCTGCACATGCCAATATCACTTCTAGCAGAACTCCATGCCATGTATGTGAGTAATGAAGCAGGAAAGTGTATAGAGTCAGCATAAGTGAGAGATTTAGGCATTGAATTCTCCATCCCCGTGAGAATCAATCGCCCAAGCTTTGAGTAACACCTCCATTCGCGAGTCATGAATTTTGGCCCCAAAAAACTGCCAAGGAAACCCACATCTGGAAATACAACACCATAATAAGTGGCAGCCAAGTTATACTGAGTTTTAGAGGAAATCCTCAGGAGAGGGTTGCAGTTGAGGCTGCTACTGCCAACTAGGAGGCAAGCATGCAAAGAGATGTCAAGATAACAAGAAAATGGAGTGGTGTTTGTGCAGAAAGATGAGCATTGGCAGAAGAATTGACACTGAAGGAGTGTTTCTTGAAGGAGTTGTAGCAAATTAGAGCTTACTATGAGGAGCTTGAGATGGTGTCAAAGAGGACTAATTGGGTCATAAGTCGTATGCATTGGATGGTTCATAGTGGCTTATAAAGGAAGCAACTTGCGGATGAGAACTTGCCGTAGGAAGTAAAGCTTGTGGTGGCCATTCCTGGCTGTGAGAAGCAGTGCAACTGAAGCAGTGAGAAGGAAGACTCACTTGGCTTGCATGGTGCTACATTGCAGGTTTGATTGGATGGAGACTTGTGAAGTCATCCTTGTGCGGTACGTGGGATGGAATGACCCAAGAAATAACAGAGAATAGAGAAAGAAAAGATAATAGCTTGAATGAGGGGAGGATGCTGGTGACAATGGTAGAAGTGGCAACCTCTCCCCAAGAGGATCACTTTTGTAAACCCTAACTTTAGAAAAGTGGCTCTGTTACCATGCTATATTTGTGGTGAAATTGATCTACTGTATTGACCGTAAAAGAATAATCAAATGTAAATAGGGAACAAGATAGAAACTCTAGACCTAAATATCAATATGGAATCAACCCCAATAGATTGATAAGCTTATTAATCTAATACCTTTAACATATATCATAAACAAATCAATCATACCTTGTATGTCAGAAATTTTAACTTTATCATTAGATTTGCATCCTCATCAGCAAGACTTTCAGCCATTAAAGAACTGGAGTTGGGGTTGCCATTAACACTCTTAAGGAAAGAATCACCCTCTTTGGAGAGCTCGGCAGCTCTCTCCTTGGTAACCTTGAATAAGTTAACATCAACAAAGAAACCTAGAAAGAAACAAAGAAATTCAAAAGAAACATAATAATGGAAAATTGGTCAGGAGCCACTTCTAATTTCCAAAGAAAACAACAAAAGAACAAAAAACAAACAAGGAGAAGAATCAGGTAGCATACCCCTGTACAGTGGCCACAAGCCTCTGTTTCGCCTGGAAGGTTAAAAAAAAGTATTTATGACTTAAAATACATACTCAAGTGCTGGTTGGCAATAACTAAGCTGCTAGTTAATTCATAATTAACAAATCAGGCAATAATATGTACCTCATTTCTTGTTGATATCTGCGGAAGACAGAATCACTGTGGATATGGATTACCATCTTATAATGTATGTTGTCACTTGCCGAGGAATCAATTTTGTGGAAGTTGTAGTAGCACTTAAAAGCAGCAGGAAAATGCCTTTGTTTGATTAAACGGATCATCTCCTGTCTCAGTTTAAAAATTAATTATGAATAAAGATATAACATAAGAAGCTGTTAGGAAGAAGGCGAACAATAATCATATCCAGTGTAAGCAGACAAAAACTGAGCTGTTTCTAAAGTGAGCCACAAAGCTTCAGCAGAACTAAACAAAAATACAACAATGTGTCAAGAAAGACTAAATAGGATAAAGGAAAAAAATTATTTGGCCTTCTAGATGATACATCCATGATCATTGCAGTGAAATTGACATAGTTATGAAACCATGAGTTGTTTATACAAGTTCTGTCATCCTCAATTGTGCAACTGGCAACATTGACGAGTTTGAAGTGTTAGATATAGCAAACTCAGGTGAAGATCCGTAATTGTATTAATGTTAGGAAGAACATGAGTTACCACTCTCAACAATAGCTTTAAGAGTGGAAAGGATAAGCACACAGTTTCAGTCAAATGCTTTTGACTGATGCGTAGCATACAGTGTTGCACCATGATATACAGATTAGTTTAGCTATATGGTTTGATGTTTGTGTTTGCCCACTCAAAAATAGTATTAATTTTAATGTGGGTGGACATGTACAAGCAGTAATCTGATATCAGTGCATTTCTTTCATGATTTGGGATTACCATGTCTATTCTCATATTGCAATGTAATATTCAATTTCCTAATTGAATCCCATCATTTGCCTACTGGGCCATGACAGTAGAATGCCTCGAGTCTGTCTGATTTGAGTTCTGAACAATGTGCTAGAACCTGCTATAAGGACACAACATATATTTTGAGAATTCGGACACTTAAGTTTATTTTATCCTGTTGTTTCTATCTTACATTATGCATGACTTTACTTGGACTTTGTTATCGACATTATCTCATTATTTAAGAACATTATTGATATCTATAAATATTTGAATATTACTAGTAATCACTAGCCATGCATAAAACCCAATGAAGGGATAGAGTTCGTGTTGATCCCAAATAGTTGGCACAAAAACATTATCTATAAATTCACAGTTTAGTTTTCAGAATACAATACACATTTATGTATCTTGTTTGTTTTCACATGTTATAGATGTAAATAGTGTTAGTTAAAGTTTGTGGATTTCCATATTTTCTATGTACGTTTCTTGTGGTGTGTAATCAAGTCGTGTGGGCAGCTAGCCGGGCATTACCTAGCTCATCTGAGGTGCACTCTAGCAGTTGCTGACTAAACTGTCATGTGGCCGTCAGGGACATTCCAAAGTAATAAACATGGAGACATACTTGAAGCTAGATAAACAAGTTTGAGAACCTTGAAACAGAATAATTAAATAGAGTATAACTTTGAATATCTTTGGTGTCTTAGGAGATCTTGTTTGATTGTTAAAAGTGGGATTGTATAGTTAACATGAAACAATGAGTTTTGGTTATATGCAAGTGGATTGTGGAGTGATCAGCGAGATTACTAAAAGCATTCTCCCACAAACCACAGTTGAACATTATGGTTGACTGATTTCGTGTTTCCAGTCAGCTAATGGTAGTAAATAGACCATACTTCACTAATCAATTTGAGGGGTTACCAGAAATACTACCCAGCTTTGACCAGAAATTAATCAACTGTCTGGCTTAGGCAAACATCAAAAATGTAAATGGATGTCAATCTTACTCATGAGGTTTGTCCAAAACCTTAGTGCCAATCTTAGCCCCAAAAAAAAAGTCAATCTGATGTCATTTAAGATCAATACAGGATCAAATAACAACCTTCAGAGAATATAACAAACTTCCAGAAATATGTAGTCTAACACACACAAATCATTTGAAGATTCATACAGTCACGAGTCATGACAATTTAAGAATCTAATAGACATGTTTAAATGTATGATGAGCTTCATTGTTGATAATAAAATTGAATGATAAAAAAGAGGGTCAAAAAAATCAGTATGCACTACCTGCAGCTTCATTGTTGCATAGTCAGTAGGATGAGCTTGCAAAAACTTTGAAAGAACAGACCGATCAGCTTGACGAGAATGGACACCAGAATCCCCAATCCCAAACCAATCAGCATAGTCAGGGCACATAGAAGTGCCAGCACTTTGAAGAAGCGCTCTAACTTGCTACGCATGAAGAAGTCAAAATAATAAGTGGTTTAGCTTGCTACAGACTACAAAGGAAAAGTGATGCTAATGTATCAAAGTTGAAGTAAATCTAAGAGTAAAGAAGGTGACCATAAGATAGGGTCTGAGGCATTACCTGCTTTTCATCTGACCTATTTGCAGCACACACTTCACGCAATGTTGGTCCCATATCAAGTCCAACTGCAGTTCAAGATAACATAGAATTTGATACATATATTCATTTATCTCCAGTAAATAGAGTATTCACAAAGGAAAATTGATGAGTAATCTAGAAAATTTAAGCAGTTACTGTTTTTCTTTAAAAACCTTTCTAATAAATGATAAACAAATCTAATCAGGTACTACCAAACATTTTTCAGAAAGATCCATGAGGCCATCTATGAAATGAGAATCAGATTTAGTAAACGAAATTGATGTCCAAATTTCTAGCTGGCACACTTGCCACACCAAATCAGTTACTTTTTCAAGCAGATTACACTAATGGATCCTGCCAATTTAACTTTTCTGAAGTCTCCTCTCCAAGATGATAGCCTAGAAAAATTTTGAATGATTTACAAAGAAAGCTTATCTTTTGTCCAACTCTTTCCAATTGTCACCAATTATAACAACCAGACCTAACCATCTCCCAGACACTTATTGCACATAACTGTTTTGTATTCTTTTCTATAAATTCTTGGTGGAAAATGCTTCCTGTTACGCCCAAGAAGACCTATCACCAAACTCTTCAAAGTGTAATGAGTAATTATTGAGTTTACATGTAAATTGTTTTTTCAGGTTTTCAAATATCCTGAGATCCATATGAAATCACTAAAGTATTGAAATAAGTGGTTTAAAATATATACAGATTTCTCCTCTTAAAGCTCAAGGTAGGCTGAAACCATCTTTTATCCAAGAAATGTTAATGTGTTAAATGAAAGTTTTCATCACCTCGTAGCCACTTCAACACTACTATCACACCAGTAGTGCAACCTAGCATTGGACTATCCTTGATAAATAGCTAACGCCTATTATTGCAAATTAATATCCTCATTAAAAGAATTTATACTAGAAAATAGAAGAATCTAAGTTTTTGTTCATAATATTGTGCAACAATCTTTTGAGATACATCTAGAGGTAATAATTTACCGGAATACAAAAACCTTGATGAATTAAGATAAATGACTATAGGACTAATGAATAACAGCAATCCTAATAATCCAATTAGTAGGATTCCAGCCATACATGTCACATCCTCCTTAGATAAGAAAATTAACACATTCACTTGTAAGGCCCAACCACTAGCTCAAAATGTCAAAGCTGAAGTTAAGTAGTAGCTTACTCATCTAAGCTTATCTGTACACTCACAATACACGAGTGAGAAATTAGGATGTCACAATCTTCCTCATTTCAAGCTTGACATCCCATCAAGATCCAAAGTTCAACTCATATCACAAAATCAAATTTAATTAACAGTATGTGAGACTCAACAGTGGCTACATTATCACATAGCAGCCATTTCAAACTCCTTGACATGCTTAGGACTAGATCACTCTAATATCAATTGTCACAAATTAAATAAGAGAATTAAAATTTTAACTTATTAGGTCCAACTAGCCCAAAATATTTAACAATAAATTAATAGTTGGTCTCTCATCTACTTATAAAGCATCTTTATTAATCAACATTGCAACATATGAGACTAAATAGCATGTCACAATACACGTTGCTAAGCACGTTGCTTATGTTGACTAGGAAGAGCAACCCCATTATTCAAAGTCATGATTCACATCACTAACCAAAATGCATATGTTTAGCACAGTGGCCTATGCTATTGGAGTTATTTTGTTCCAAACAAATTATGTGACGTTTCGTAACTCATATATGTCAAGATCGCCAAATAAGAAAAAGGCACTATCATTTTATTAAATTTAAATTTGTTTAAACAAAAAGCCTTAAATGATCAACAGAATAAGGAGGCCTGATGTAACAAAGAAAAAACATGCATAAAATAAGTTTGTTAAATATAACAATCAACAAAACAAGGAGGCCTGGATACAACCAAGTTTTACCAAAAAGGACAAAACAAAAATGACAACCAATTGTAATAAATTAAAAGCATAAGTTAATAAATTGATACTAAAAAATGAAAACAAACTATTCCAAACTCCTACGAGTTTTGACTCCTTAGATAGGGAATATAGATTCAGTGTCATATCCAATCTTTCTGTCGAACCTCTTTTTTCTTTACTTTAATCATTCACACAGAACAAAAACAAAAAAAAATGACTGTTCAAAATTGAAACCAAGGTTACCTCCATCTAATGATGGGAGAGGGAAATCCTTCAAAACTTTCTCCATGTGTTTCGAGCTATCACAACTGACCATACGTGCAACCAATCCTTCGAGAATTTCACCTTGCACCTCTATGTGATCTTTGGACCCTATTAAAACACCAATAGTTCATGTCTAGCATTGGATAGCAACACAAGATAATAGCAAAAAGTGAGCCCTCATGGTGTTGGGAGGTATTAGGCACCATAAGAAAGAGATACACAAGGTGTGATATATGAAGGACTAAACTGACATAGAAAAGAAACCGCTCTACTACAATATGACGCTCACCATTTTAGAGCTTATTGAATAACCAAGCAATATTATCCTAAATTACCTGGAACAGAAATGTCTGCCACTTCATCAAGAGCCTTGCACACAGGTGTTGCGGTCCCTTCTTCACACAAGGCATCAAATGCAGCAAAAAAGGATGTGGCTGACTTCCTTTTAAATAAAAGTCCACAAAAGATCAATTGCTCATGAATTAGAATATAGAGCGTTACATGAGTTTGAAAATTCACAACTTGAGATGTGTGACAATTGAAGAGAAAATATTGTCTCATTTCAAAAGAAACAAGAAACCATATAAATGGAAGCCAACTAATTACAAAATATAAAATATGAACAACAATACTTGGAAACTGCAGTCTCGTGGTAGCAAAAGCCTGCTCTACAACCCATTAGGAACTAGTTGAAACAAGCCAATTATACAAGATATCAAAGAATTCTCATCGATAAAACCATCAATTCTATGGTATTTCCCACGTGTCCAAGCCATCATCTATAACATAATTTCCATAAATTAAACATGAAAAAGAGATATAGGATTTTATTGATTTTCTATCCAATATAGTATCCGAACCTGAGCAGGAGATACCATTCAAAATTCAGATATCAATTAACTCTCGAAGTTGTAGCAAATATCAATCAGATTATGCATCCCAAAACTTTAAATTTTTATTCTCTGCCAATCTATGTTACTTGGACTTGGATACAAGAACCAATATGGTGTCTGTGTATCCAAGTGTTGGACACCCAATTTTTTCAAGATGAGGATACGGGGATTTATTGAAAAGGGTTCAAATTCAGAAGACAAGTACGGGGACACAAAAAATTTAAAATTTTAATATTAATCTAATATACAGCTAGAAATAATTTTTTTATTAACAATATAACCCGAGTAATGGTATCCACTAATCTAATCATTTAAAATATAAAAGTTAATGTTGCTAATCAAACCCTAACTCATGATATATAATATAGACTATGTTATTAGTCATTCATCCTAAGTTGCATAATTTATATTACCCAACTTATCATATATCCCAAACATCTTAATGAATAGTATAGGTTATGATATAACTTATAGTATAAATTATATGATTTGTAGATATGTTTATATAATTAAATAGTACATGTTCTTATAGTATAACTTCTCTAATTTGTAGCATAAGTTAAACAACTTGTAGTATTAATATTAAAACATAATTTCCACTTTCTTATCTAACCTCATCACCCTCTGCCCATCAATGAGCGGACCCAACCTTATCCCACAATTGTCTTCTTCCGCTCCACTCCTATCAGCACGAGCACAAGATTCCACCTCCCTACATGATGTTGCATCCCCTTCTTGTGTACAACGTCCTCAGACTCCTATCCTTCCTCATGTGCAATGCCATCAAAATTCCCTTCTTTGCCACATGACATATGTCACCTACAAAGAAGACAAGTCCAGAAGTTTTCACATGTAACCTTCCTCTGCCTCTCTTTCTCGCTCTCGCAGCTGTGTGACAAGTGAGACTCATTTGTCATACCTATACCTATGTCATGTCAACATGCATACAAGGGCGTTACCCAACAAGTCTGAGTAACATGAGTGACAATTGGGACATGCAAAACAATTCATTCCTCATGTCGACAGGCACACAGAACTCTCTGAGATGATGAAGCTAGATGGGAGACTTTCTTCATAACAACACAACTGAAGGTTTCCTTGAGGCCCACAAGGCTTCCATAATGATGGTGACAGCACGAAGCTTCCACCAAGCACACAAGGCTTCTGATGACTACCCCACAGAGTGTCACTACAAAGGTTAGGTTCAGTTACTACAAAGGCAACAATTGAAGAATAGTATTGTGAAGGAAGCTTCAGCATGAAAGTTCATCAGTCGCGAAGGGTGGGGGAGAGTAACTTCTCTAGGGAAACAACAGATGATTTGAATATAAACGACGATCACAATGGAAGAGAGAAGGCAAATATTTTCCTCCACTTCTTTCCTTTTCTTCCTCTTCCTCTTCTTCTTTCTCCACTTGCTTTCCCTCCTAAACGATACCAACTAGTATCAACACATGTATGTCTTCCAAAGGAAATTAACATTACTTATATAATTGAAGTCACATATTATTCATTATTTCCAGAATATTTCCGTCACAAACATGATTTGTGAAGATTTTTTAGATTTATCTTTTCCTATGATTTCTTCTATCAATAATTTTCCCAAGATCATGAACTAAATGAGGCTGAATAGGTATAGAAAAGTACTATGTTAATATGCTCTTGAATTCACATATAGTTAACATAACTCAGAAGACTTTAGTCTCATTTTGAGACCATAAAGGCCCAATCAAACAAATAGACAATCTCACTTTACCAGGTCACAAAAGACACCTAGTGGGAAAGTCAATAAAATTGCATTAAATCAATAGAAGCAGGAAAAAAGTTTATTTTGATCAACAGTAGCAGGCAGCACTATAGATATATGCAATGCTACCTTGTTGAGAACAACCAAACATGATTTGTAGGTAGACGCCATTTCCGACAGAATGCAATTAAATCAGGAGTCGAGTAAAACTTAGGTTTTCCGTGGCCCAGTTCTGCAACAGCAGTCACCACAACTGCCAAAGACATGATAATATATCAGGAGAACAGAACTAACATATGTTAAGAAACACCATATAGAATATTACCACAGCATCTTGAAGTATTAAATTGAAGGAAGGAGCAAAGGGCAAAAGATAGAAAGATAATTAAATGTTATTTAAACTTGCAGAGATATTCAAGTGGGCAACTAACAAATTACATGATTAAAACCGAAAGACAAAATTAACATCTGCTGAGACAGGCAATTCTCCAGTGACAACTAAATTCCAGATTTTTTATAAAAAAAAGGCTAATATAACCATCAAATACAACTCAACAAATTGAATTATGTGATTATTCCAAGAGAAGATCAACCCTTAAACATGAAAAAAAGGGTGTGGAATATGACAGATAAAAAAATACAATCAGGATTTTTGGTCAGACTGCTTATCTGCGGAAAGTTTCTTCAATACATGGTATGCATACCACAACAATATCCCCTGAGAATAATGCCTTAGACAAGTCACAAACTTGAGTTGGTACTATCCTTGCCTCTTTCATATTAAATCCAATCACCCCCAATTATTCTCCCAGAGAGTTGCAACAATGATCAGTGCACATTGATAGTAACAATGGCCATTCTTTTAAGACGATTCATGTAGCCACATCAGCATAATTCTAGAGTTCATCATATCATAGATTGTCCAGCAATTATGCAATTGGACCAATAACTGGATTCCATGTATTGCTTTTTTCTTTTTGGTCATATGTTGGCTCAACGAGTAAATGCCAATCTATTAGGTTTGAAACAACTAATATTTATAGAACCCACAATTGAAAGTTAAGTCCACCTTCAAAAGCAATTGGCAGGTAGAAGGCTTCCACGCATTCCTTATTTCCTCAACTCTTATAGAAAAAAGATATACTTCAAAACCAAGATTATTGTGTCACAAAATTTTCTTGTAAAGAACAATTTTGCATGTTAAGACAGTTTTTTAGAAAATCATTATGTTTTCTGTCGATCAAGGATTAAATGTATTATTATTCAAGGATTAAACATTTGATGATGAAGGGAAAAATTTATATTTTCATATCCTGTGAAAGGTATCTGCAATGCTTATCCAGAATAAGGGAATCAATACATTGTATAACCACTCAGCCCACCATAAAACACTAGAACTAGAGGAGTTTCTGATCTTACCCAGAAACAGAAGTTTTGATTTCCAAACATTTACTGATCATGTTCAGAAACATAAAAGAGAATAGCACCTGTCTTATACAATAGTTTCTGAACATTTATCTGAAAATTGATAGCTATGGACATTCAGGATACTGATTGATACTGGGTTCTGGTTTCTGGATACTGAATAAAACTTTAGATGTGTGGGATTTTAGTTTTTCATGTGATGGACTGAGCATGATTGTTAATGTAAGTACTCGGTATTGGTATTGGACATCTGGAAAACTTACAGTGGTATCATATTGGAAGGATCATATTCAGTAAAAAAATCAAAAAGAAAAGAAAAAAGCATAACAAGAAAAGGAAAAAAAAAATTGTGCAACCTTTGATATTCTATATCACCCATGGCATTTTCATTGAAAATAAATAATGATATAGTAAATCTATTTGATCATCAATATCATGTACTATTTTGTGGTGATGCATAAAATGTCAGCTTATGTCCAGGATAATATAAAAGATGTTGATGGTGCAAGTCATTACTACTCTGATTATTATATAATTATTATCTTAATTAATTATCTGATAATTAAGAGTAACTAATACTACAACAACAACCGAGTCTTATCTCACTAGATGGAGTAATTAAGAGTAACTAATCTGATAAATTAATTAAAAATTTAAATGGAATAGATTAAAGGTCAATTTATTGAATTAAATTGGAGAGCTTGATTATAAAAATAAAGTAATTTATACAACAGAAATTTGAGGGGTCAAATTAAAGTTAATTAAAATATAATAAAAGTTCAAATTAAAATTTTGAAAAGACCAAACATATTTAACAAGAGTTGGACAAATTTTTCTGCAGCTTCCACAAAGGTATGAATGAAAATCGTTTTCATTTGTCTTAGATTTTTTTTATCTCAAATCATAGGGAAAAGCTAGTCAGACTAGTAGAATTCTTTTCGCTGGACATATTCATTAAGTCAGATCTGATTTTCTATATTCTTATTTCCTTTGGATCCTACCTTTTTCCTAGCAGATATTTTGCTAAGTCAGTATTATCTTAAGATCACAGCTAAGAATGGTATGTCAAAAGTTTGATTTTTAAGATGTTGGAACTAAAGAAGACGTAGATATATAACTTGATTTTATCATAACAATCTTTAATTGCAAACAAATTTGTTTTCACTCTTACTATGAGATTAAAAAGATTAATTTTCACACTGAACAACCTCTTACTATCAGAAATGTAGTTAAATATTAAAGCATAATAATATAATGCTATAAATTTCAAAATAATAATAAGAGCTATGAAATTTATTGGTATGAAAAATAAAATGCATCAAAAGCACACTAACATAATATATACAGTATATCCTTAATCTGGATTCCATAAAAAAATCTGATAATAAAACAGATAAGGCAAAGGAAACTTCTGTACCATAGTCATCAATAGGCCGCTGTCCATGATCTCCTAAAACAGCAGTTACCAATTCCATTGATATACAGATCCGATTTTCCTTGAGTAAAAAAGGGTGAGGATCAATTTGATAAGTACCACAAGAAATGTTATAAGAGGAGCCTGTCATGCATGATTACTAAAATATTTCAGACAATATCCTTGAAGGAGTGGAAATTTCTTAATTCATAGAGCCCAGAAAGATATCCATGGTAAAAAATTAAGAAAAGCAAATTCACTACATACACACACAAACAGCACATTCTTCATAATGAAATTCAGTAAAGGATAAACAAAATGACACAACATATTTGAAATATTTTGCTGAAGATGGTTTTGTTCCAATGCACAAATGGCTACAAGTCTTTATTTAACATCATTTTTTTTATTTGCAGCATGGATGCATGCTACATTTTTGGCACATTAGTGCATCCTTATGCCATGAGACACATGGTGGCAACTTAGATACGGTGCCAAATGCACAGGCCATCATGGTCAATAGTACAATATTTTTATCCTGATAT
Organism: Hedychium gardnerianum; assembly: GCA_038050645.1. Taxonomy (NCBI): domain Eukaryota; kingdom Viridiplantae; phylum Streptophyta; class Magnoliopsida; order Zingiberales; family Zingiberaceae; genus Hedychium; species Hedychium gardnerianum. Next base: position 18,054 of record JBBUKS010099941.1, read on the forward strand.
CTTCCTACCAGGATGGCCAACTAGCAATTGTAGATAACAAATTTTGAAAAAACTCTAAATTATGTAAATTAAATCCACGCATGAAAAATTTTGAATTATACCTCCAGGAATTTATTAAACTGTGCTTGCATTTTTCCAGCTTCCTTACCCCATGCCTCAACAAACATCCGGCTTAGGACAAAAACACCAACTGCAGTGTATCTATATGGAGCATTATGCTTGCAGCATCATATATTTGGTATCAAAATTGCAGCTACAAGTTATAAAATTTATGGTGCAGTGTACTGCATACATGTTTCCGAAACTGTTTTTTGCATAAGCTCCACCTTCATGGCCAGCGTACATAAAAAGAGATCCAGAGTGTTTGAGAGAGACCTGCACATATATAGATCATGCATGAATAAGACAAGCATGGAATCATATAAAAGAAAAGCAATAGATAAATAATTTTGCACCTCTAAGATAGCTTGCCCATGAGAGACCATCTCTATCATTCTCATTCTTATCTGCAAACAGAACAAAGCACCCAATGAGGACACTGAATAAGAAGTGTGAAATTTACTTTGGTGAAGTATCCTATTTACTACCAGATGACAATTTTCAACAGGAAAAGAAAACAGGTACATAATGAGAGTCAGGAGTAAATGTCATAGTTATTAAAGCTGGAACAAATTGACAGTGCGACTGGGAAAAAAAACCAGAACCGAGTCACTCGTTCAGTCGGTTATGTTCACAGATCGGAATTGTGAAAAAACTGGCAAAAAGGCAGTTCAACTGTCAGTTCTTGCAAATAGGAAAAACCAGTTATGTCATTCACCTAAAAATCATTGAAATGTCCATTTTCATTACTAAAATACAAAGGATATATATGGCATTAAACCAGTGAACCAGAGCTTATCTAGTTTGATTACCAATTTGATTTTAATAACTATGCTAAAAATGGCTTGGATTGCGAACCATGGTAAGAATGCTCTATATATTTCTAACTTAGCCTTGATAATCACTTGGATACTGGCAATCATCATCAAGAGAAAGTCCTCCAATGTATTAACAACGTGCTAAACAAGTGGAACCCATACTGAGGCATATTTCATGAAACCCATTGAAGTAGCAGAAATAAATGATGTTAATTGTTTAACTTGAGGAAGCTCCCAATTTGATGAATTAGACATCTGGGATACTACTTTTTTTTAAAAAAAAAGAAAGAGCATAAATATCATTTATGTTGCTTGTTATTATGGCCCAATTGCAGTGAAATTAACCTGAAACAACAGGACATTCACTTACAAACATCTAGCATTTAATCTCCAACAAATTCTCAAATACAAAAGATAAAAGAAAATCCAAATGAAAAGGTCGAAGCAGGAAATACCTCTTGATCCGTTTTCTCATTCTCGAATTTTGGATAAAAAGTAGCTCTAACTTGGGCCAGAGAGAAGGAGTTATTGTCCACATTGAAATCTGCTCCCAGCGGGCCCTTGAACAACTTCACCAAGGTGTTTCCGCTACTGGTCGTTCCCTTACATGACGCCGCCACTGAGCTCGTGACATCAACCTCATCTGGCGCAGCCAACGGAGTGCTCGCGGTCACATATGATTTTGGCTTCCACATCACCTGGGGATGGCTGCTCGCAGGTCCACGGTTCTGCATTTGCGATGCGCCCGATCCCAACCCCCTGGGAGGAGAACGAGCTTCAAAATTATCAGCGAGGCTCAACCTGCCAATTCCACTGGCAATCGATAACGAAGCATCTTGCGATGTGGGAGAAGCCGGCCCCGTGGCGTCTGTGACAGCTGCAACAGGCCGCTGCTTCTCCTTCCATCTTGCGGTCTGTTTTCCCTACCATAAGAAAACAATGAAACTGCATTAAAAGAAGTATCTCAACCAAGAAAGAGATGCAGATCAACGAGTCAAAAATTAATGGAAGGCGAATGCACGGGGGCCATCGCAATGGTTTTCGATCAGTTGAAGATCTACTATTAGACGGATTAAGGCAACAGGAACAATTAGAGGTTACCCGGCGAGGCATCTGAGAGGGCGAAGACGAGGAGGCAGCAAAGGAGCGGCGGAGGGGGAAGGCGATGATCGGAGCCGGAGGCGAGCGAAGGCGGCGGAGGCGGAGGGAGGGGGAGGGAGGGAAGAGTTTGGAGGCAGATGCGGAGCTGAGGTTGTGAGCCAGAAGACGAAGGAGGCGACCCTGTGAAGAGGCCGACATTCAACCCTCGCCGTCGCCTCACTGTATCTGTGCCACAGCGCTACCGAGGAACCGCCGAATTTTATGCGACGTATATACGGACTGGACTGGACTGGACTGGACTGGACTGGACTGTGGTAAAAGTTATTGGGCCGATGAACCTCAGGCTGGCCCAGAAATACGAGGAAAACAAAAGATTTTTTAAGAAAAACTTCGAAATTCCTATAATTCTAATAAAAACTTGATAAAAATAATATCTTATTTATTATTATCTAAATTATGTAAATAAATATTACTTTATGTCAACACTAATTAAAAATAATAATATTATATTTTTCTTAACTCTATACTACACTAGAACTTCTTCGTGCTTTTGCTTAATTAGATAAATTTATATAGTTAGCACGGAAAAATTAGGCAAATATTGTTTTTCAATTATATGTAAATGACCCAAGTTGAGATGAGTTTTGTAGCATTGATAATTAACACATCATTAATTTTAGGCAAACAATTTTAAATTTATTAATTATTAAATTTTATAATACAAATTTATTTATTTATATTTTTAAAAAATTAATTATTTATCATGATAACAAAAATTATTACGAAGATTCACAAATATATTCATAAATATCATTTACAAACTTGTTGGTGAACACATTAATTCACAATCCTTGTTTATAGCTGAACACACAAATATATATAAACTATTATCAAAATGAACATCAAACTACCCAAACCCAAATGGCTTGTTTAATGCATTTACAACCCTAGAATTATGGATCTCTTTATATAGGCAACTTATAGCATGATACATTAAACGCAAAGCTAGATATCGTTGATCGATTTTGGGAAAACATTTCGTTGAAAACATATTTGAAAATATAGCTCGACTTTTAAGAAAAATGGCAGAAGAACACACAAACTTCATGCAAAATCCTCTTTAACATCTTTTAAATTAAACAAGAACACAAATTCTCTTTCCAAATTCTGAATCATAAACATGCAAAACAAAGTAGACTCGAGGAAACGTAAACATGTCCGAATGAGGTGTTCTGCATGACAAACAAATTGGTTATGAAACTAACATGAAGCAAAATCTTGGCTTATCGAGCTAAGAGCTAATGTGGAGACTCCGCGCTCACTGTGACACGCCCAGCCACTTGGAGAAGTTATCGAATTGTGCATAATCACTGTCCGAGATCATTGTTTTATACCACGCCCGGCCAGAGGCCTTGATTGCAGCAGCTTCTTCCTGCGCGAGGAAAAATAAGATCACAAAATAGTTTATTAACATCTTAGATGACAGTTACTAATAGTCGTATTTACAAGAATTTAAGTTTTATGCCTATTCTGAGATAAACAAACATCACACCACTATGGTGTCAAGAAAATAACAAAGATTTGATCAATGAAGTATAGTCAAATGCTTGGTTGCCAGAACCTTGAAATAGAACATTATTAAAATGTACATCTTAAGTATTGTAGCTAAACATTTGAAATTTCAATGTAAGTAGTTAGATAATGTTTAGGTGACTCTAAGTACCCAGTGTCTATTCCAAGGTTCTGTTGCCCAATGCAGTTCTACTCTGTACTTGTATTAACGTTGTTCTAAGTAATTAGTAGTATAATTACTCGTTAAATGGATTTTTTTCCTATACTTGTATAGCAATTATGTGAATTTCATCATGCTCGTTTAACAAATCCTACCAGACAGATTATTATCCAAATGCAAATAACTTAAACTCAACAACATAGAGGATCAGAACCAATACAAAAGAAAAGGCATAAAAGTAAATTTATGATCTGAAGCTTCAATATGAGCAATGAACCATATTCAAAAAAAAAAATGAATGGCATCTAAATGAACTTCTAATTCCATCTAACCAACCAACATTAAGTATGATTGCATCGATATAAAATTTGAATTGAGTGTTTTTATTCAATTGTATCAAATGTTAAACTAATATTAATAAAAAGGTTGTTTTTCAAGCTACGTATGAGAACAAAAAACAAAGAAAGTTAAGCATAGTACCTTGGAAAGATTGGTCCTCTTCTTGTCAAGCTTTTCCTTCTTTGCTTTTACTCGTTGAGCTTCTGCAACCAAGGACATCCTCCTGGCAGTCTTCGCATAAGGGTTCAGCTTCAAAAGAGTGTAGAGATTCTTCAGAGGATTCTTCTTGATATGACGTCTCTTTACATCCTTTTTGATCGGACGGACCACGGACTGCACCTCATCCGAGTTAATGATCCTTGAGAGATCGGGATTTAGCATCTTCGCCCGTGGCAAGAGAAATCCTTTCTTAAACTCAGATGGCTTATCAAAGGTTCCAAACACATGATCCAGCTTCTCAAAGGCAGATTTTGTCCAGATGATGAACCTGCCGATATGGCCTCCCGGTGCCAGCTTCAGAAGGTTGAGGCGCTCCACATTAGCAATGTCGATACCAGGGATGTTCCGGAAAGCTTTGACGATCTTAGATCCCTCTGTGCCGTAGACGATCAATGGGCCCTTGCGCGTAACATAGCGGCGGTTTCGCATCTTACCTTTTCCTGGGCGGATTTTCTGGCTTTCCTTAGACTTCTCGACATCAGGAAAAGCACCGATCTGCTTGAGTACCTTGATGGCAGCTGCAGTCTTCTCTACGCCTTCAACGGAGTCGGAGACCACGAGGGGGATCTCGGGAACAGACTCGATGCGGTGTCCCCGGGCCAAGACGAAGGAAGGGACTGCAGTGGCAGCAAGGGCGGAAGACACGGCGTAGCGGCGCATGCTGATGTTAACGCGACGGTGCCACCGACGCCAGATCTTGGTGGGGGCAAACATGCGACCGCCACGGCACATGTTTCCGAAGGCACCCTGGCCAGCACGGTGGGTACCTCCACCAGGAACGCGAGGAATACGGGAAACGGCACGACCGGTTCCCCAGGACTCGGCGGAGGTCTGGTGGCCGGCGCGCTTAGAGACGGCGTAGGGCTGACGGCTGTTCTTCGATAAATTAGCGTGGACGAACCGGACGACGTCGGGGCGGATCGGGGCCTTGAGTACGTCGGGGAGAGGGACAGTGGCAGCCGCATCGGTAGCCATATCGCCCTCGAGGGGCTGGACCGTCACGAGGGGGCGAACGGCGGCAGCGGACATGACGGCGCGGCGGCGGATATTAGGGTTAAAGCGAGCCCTCCTTGCGGAAATGGAAGGAAGACACTAGATTATAAAGAGAGTGAGACGGGGAGTAGGTTTTCATCCAACCGTTCGTTGGATTTTTAACGATCAAACGATGGAAGCTTGAATTCCATAATAAGCCCACTAAAATAAATAGGCCAAGGCCCAATTGAAAGCTACAAGTCCTTTAACAAGTCAATCCTTACTCATTTAGACGAACTTAGAGTAAATCCAAGGCGCTAATTTTGTGATTAATTTTAAAGATAGATATAAATTTGAAGTAGTAATTATATATACTTATTAATTGACTTAGCGTAATATTTATCTTATTTGAAATTCAAACATAATTTTCTTATTGCTCAGTGTTTGACAACTGCACTAGACTAATGGAGACCGGTAATATTATCGCATGAATCACAACACTCAAATTCACGTGCTCGCATTCCTTAGCCACACGTAGATATTCGATTAAAATTAAATTAAATTGATTTTATTAAATTAGATAAAATTAATTTTATTTTATAAATTAAAACGATCGATTTCTTTGATAAAATCAAATCGAATCAAAAAATATCGGTTTAACTGAATTAACTGAATTTTTTAATTATGATAAAAAAAATCGGCTGGATTCAATAAAATTTCAATTTCAGCATAAAAAAATCGATTTAAAAAAAAAATTTGATTTATTCGGTCTATTCGGTTAATCGAATAAGAAATTTCAAAATCGAAATCGAATCAAATTAACCGATTTTTCCGAACAAAAAAAAATCAAATTTTTGAAAAAACCAAAATAATTTTTTAAATTCGAATGGTTTAATCAATTTGTTCGGTTTAACTGAAATTTTACTCGGCCCTAGCCATAAGCTTATGGGTCTCAACGGATTACTATCTGTGATAGTTTTTGTCATATGTCTTCTACCTATATATTTATTGAACCTTCCTCCATATGACATGAGATAATCATAGAGGGACCGTTAATGGGATGATTTTATATTTTTTGTGGGATCTTAACGGTCATTTTAACGGTCATTATTTTTGTCAAGAGTTGATTACTAGGGGTTTGGAGAGTTGTGAGCATAGTTAGTAAGATGACCTTATACCAAATCGATTTGGAGTTATATATGATAGATTGGTAGGTTCAGATCATAGAATTGTATAAAAAAATCTTGAAATTTGATGGTTAAATATTACTCATAATTGTACGTGATTAATAATTCAAAAAAATTATTTTTTATAAAAAAATTAATAATTTTACATATACTATAGATGATATTATTATCGATATAAATTTAAAGTAATTAATAATTTAACTATAATTCTAGCACAATATCACTCAATAATATTTATATTTTTATATCACAAAATAAAAGACTATTAAATCTAATGTTTTAGGGTATGGGAGCGAGACAGTGGCAGCCGCATCGGTGGCCATATCGCCCTCGAGGGGTTGGACCGCGACGAGGGGCGAACGGCGGTAGCGGCCATGACGTAAGAGAGAGCGCGGCGATGGATATTAGGGTTAAAGCGAGTCCTCCGAGCGGAAATGGATGGAAGACACTAGATTATAAAGGGAGTGAGACGGGGAGTAGGGTTTTCATCCAACCGTTCGTTGGATTTTTAAAGATCAAACGATGGAAGCTAGAATTCCATAATAAGCCCACTAAAATAAATAGGCCAAGGCCCAATTGAAAGCCACAAGTCCTTTAACAAGTCCATCCTTACTCATTTAGACGAACTTAGAGTAAATCCAAGGCGCTAATTTTGTGATTAATTTTAAAGATAGATCTTCTTCACTATTTGCCTATTTGATACATTTGAAGTACGAATTATATATACTTATTAATTGACTTACGTAATATTTATCTTATTTGAAATTCAAACATAATTTTCTTATTGCTCAGTGTTTAATTTGAAATTCAAACATAATTTTCTTATTGTTCAGTGTTTAACAACTACACTACACTAGTGGAGACCGCTGATGTTATCGCATGAATCACAATACTCACACTCACGTGCTCGCAACTTCCTTAGCTAAAGTAGGACTATTTGATTAAAATTAAATTTAATCGAATTGAATTTATTAAATTGAATTAAATTAATCTTTTTTTAATAAATTAAATCGAGTGAATTTTTTTTTTTTGATAAAACTGAATCAAATCAAAAAATATCGATTTAATTAAATTAATTGATTTTTTTAATTATGATAAAAAAAATTCAGTTGGGTTTAATAAAATTTCGATTCCAATCTAAAAAAATCGATTTAAAATTTTGATTCGATGAAAAATTTAATTTATTCGGTCTATTCGATTAACCAAATAAGAAATTTCAAAATCGAATCGAATTAATCAATTTTTCCGAACAAAAAAACTGAATTTCTAAAAAAATCGAAATAAATTTTTAAATTCGATCTATTTATTCAATTTAATCGAAATTTTACTTGCTCCTAGCCACAAGTTTATGGGGTCTCAACGAGTTACTATCTATGATAATTCTTGTTATACATTTTCCATCTGTATATTTATTGAACCTTCTTTCATATAATGTGAGATAATTCTTATGCATTAGTCACTGGTCGGGCTAGCTAGACTAGTTCTCATGATTATCTCTTCCGTGTTGATCTTGAAAGGGAATGAAGGGGGCGTTGAGGGCGAACGTTTCGCCTTTTGCCATCATGAGATAATCATAAGATGTCGTCAATGTGAATGCTTTCATATTTTTTAGGAGATCTTAACGGTCATTATTTTGTCAAGGAGTTGATTACTAGAGGTTTGGAGAGTTGTGAGCATAGTTAGTAAGATCTGCGATCTTATATCAGATCGATTTGGAGTCATATATGATAGATAGGTAGGTTCGGATTATAGAATCGTATAAAAATTTCTTAAAATTTGATGGTTAAATATTACTATAATTGTACATGATTAATAATTTAAAAAATCATTTTTTATAAAAAAATTAATAATTTTACATACATTATTACTCGTATAAATTTAAAATAATTAGTAATTTAATTATTATTCTAGTATAATACCACTCAATAATATTTATATTTTTATATCATAAAATAAAAAAATATTAAATCTAATGCTTTAGGGTATGGGACCTTTGGGCCCAAAAAAAAAAGGATAATAATATGGTTCGGTTTAAAGACCAACAATAAAAAATGTGTAAAATCGTTTATCTAAATGATTTAAGAGTGATTTGGTATTTTCGGATCATAAAATAGTATGATCCTATTATTTGAATTATGATTTTATTGTGGCAAAAGGCGAAACGTTCGTCTCCAGCGCCCTCGCCAGTTCGTCCCAGGACCAACACGGAGGAGGTAAATCACGGGGGTTAGTCTAACCAGCCCGAACAGTGACTAGTGCATAAGGGGGGCAGGAACCTGACTACTAAAAAAACTGTGTTGGGTAAACTTTTTATTGTGACTGGCCCCACCGCAGAGCGGCCCCATACTCCAGAAACCCCCGAGGGA
>JBBUKS010100150.1:0-26878 GCA_038050645.1 Hedychium gardnerianum
TTACTACGTGTTTAAAGTTGGTGATAAATATTTGCTTTCAACAACAACAACAACAACCAAGCCTTATCCCAATATGTGGGTTCGGCTATATGGATCATTTTACGCCATTAGACTCTATCCCCTACTATATCATCATCTATACTTAAATAAATTTTATCTTGTTTTATTGTTGCTAAATTTTTGGTCTTCCTCTTCCTCGTTCTATACTTAAATATTTGCTTTCAGATAAAAAAAATATGATCAATGAAGTTTTGAAGAAGGTAGTGAGAGATTGGGATCAGTGGGAATCATTGACGATTAAGTAAGGGAGGCAACAGGGAAGGAGACCATGAGCTGGAGCTCAAAAGAAAGATGCAAGTCAATGTGGTGGGGTTGACAGTGAAATAGGCGTGCAAGCTCATGAAGGATTGCATGGGTAGTAAAATTAGGGTTACCGATTTTCTTTAAATTTTTTTTTTCTTTTTTACTGAATAAGGTTCAATTTTTTTTTAAATGACATTCCTTGTTGAACCAGAATTTAGAATTTTACCATTTTAGTGAAGAACTGGTCCAATAGAGCTGTTAGTCTGTCGAACCTGCTGCTTCTGTTTGGTTTTGAAAACACTAAGTGGGTATTAAAACAAGTGGTTGCTTTTTATGTATATTCGAGACTGGGAAACCATAGCTCAACTGTATATTCTTCTCAGTCAATGAAGAGATTATTTATATAGCTAATAAACTTATGTTCATCACTGGTTTTCTTGTTCAGGGAAAGCAGCAGTCATGGTCAAATCAAGAGAGGCTGAGGTTGTTTATGCTCCTTCAAATTCTCATGGCCGTAAATCTCATTCTAGTTCACTTGCTAGTGAGAAATGGAATTTCATGGTATGATATGATTCTATCTTCATAATTCTGGAAGGACGTGGATTCTATTTTTGTGAGTCTTTCTATATGGTCACAGGAATTGTGTTCTCTGATTTTTATTAATTAATCCAAGTATGATTAGTTGATTACTTCTATAAACCTACTAAATTTCCTTGGTTTTAATATTTCATCCATTTATCGATAGAACCTATCCTTTGAATCATACCCATATATGATCATGCAGCATCTTTTGTATTTATGTTTGTTTATGTCATCTCAGTTGGTTTCTCTCTGCCTAGATCAACTCTTTTTTTTCGTCTTTTTCAGTCAGGAAACCTTGCCAATATGTATAGTAGGCCAGTAACGAATGAATCTGCTGACCAGGACAGTGAGAGTGAAGAGATCGACATCAGGAAGATATTTAAAGACATTGAATACTTGGGTATTGTGCTTTGAATTATAATGTCATTAATAAGTAGTTGGCATCTGAATCTTTTTAAATCTATTACATATAAAAAATATCAACAAGGTTATCAAATTGAGATTCATATTGTAAATGTTTTCGTGAAATTTTGAATTGCTAATTGTTTTTTTAGAATAAATTTGATATCATAGTAAAACAATATAATATTACTTTATAGCAAGATGGAGTAAGATGTTGATATTCATGATAAAGTATATAAGTTCATATCTTACATTGATGACAATATATTATTATTCGTATCGTATGGTTCCAGTAAATTCCCAAAGAATTGAAATGACATTAGCAATAAGAAATTTCTTCATCAAAGGTTCTCTATTTAGAAAAGTTAGTCAGTTAACGGAAGATTGACTTTGAGTTTATGTGATTTTTATGTTACTATCTATTTTGCCCTCACTATCATTGTGCATGTCGCATGAGACTTGTTCTTCTCAGTGTTTGTTTGTTGCTTAGTCTACTACCTTAACTATTATTGACAATGCGTCTTCACATGACTATTTTATTCTTCTATATCATTATCCACTTTCAGATTCCACTCTCTTTAACCTTGTACTTTTATAATATAAAATTTATCCTTTTTTTTTTCTTCTTTATACTTTTACATTGTGTTGGTTTTACTTTCTTCGAGGTTTGCTTTCTTAATTGAATAAAATAAGATTAATATTGATTCGTATGAAAATGAACCAAATCATCAAGACGCCTAGGTTCTTTCCATTTCTGATTCATACATAAGAACTGTATTTTTTGATATGATATGAATCGTAAATTGTACCATTCTAATAACTATACTTGTGGAATCATGCTTTTGCTGCTAATCATTTCCTTCTTCATTTAGGTGCATCCAATATGCCATGGAAGGAGCGGAAGCAACTGGAGAATAGAAAAGTTGTCGACTTAGGTGGAAAGGCAAGATTGCATTGAGACTTTCTACCTCTCATCATCTCATCAACTTGTTGAATATGTATCTGATTTGATCATTGCCTATGTAATAGCCTGTTAAAAAGCACCGCACGCCGTTGAGTGTGGCAAAACCTGCTATGAAAAATCAGAAGAAAAGAGAGCTAAAGCAACAGGAACTGGTAATCCACTAATCCATCACTCGTGCATTCTCTTTTTTGTTCTATGGATTTTATTTTATCAATATTCGATGATTTTAGGACTTGATTCTTGGTAAGTTCACAAGGAATCGATCGACGAGGGACAGTAAAGATAGGAAGCTAAAGCCGGAAGAGCGGATACTGAAAACCAGTGAGGGAAATTTCAGGAAAGGTGTTCTGGATGTGAAACATCTGTTGAAACCCAGTGGTAGTAGTGCATCCAAAAACAGGGATGATTTGGATTACAAGAAAAGCCATAAAAAGGGAAAGGGAAAGGGAAAGGGAAAGGGAAAGGGGAAAGGAAAAGGAAAAGGTAACAAGGGCAGAAGAAAGGGACGATGACTAACAAAACATGCATTCAATCTAAAGGTTTAGATTGATCTGCATTTAATCTCTTTGAATTTTTACTCCATGAGGATATGAACACTTTTATTATGCTAATATCGGCATGTATTGTTCCCATTAAGATAGCAAGAATTGTACACGTTTTATTGGTATGGTTGCTTATGCTAATATCGGCATGTATTGTCACCTGCATCAACAACTGAGTTTAGCAAGATCGCTTGCTTGCTTATACGTATTAAGGGTCACTAATGTTGTCTAATAATCACATTGGAAAAATTTGGTACGATTAATTAAATTTAAAAAATGCATAAATTTAATAAAAATTGAAAATTACTAATAAATTTGTTTAATTTATGAGAAGCTACATCGAGCAGTTAACCCTTAAAATCTGTTCGGAATATTATATTAAAAATTAAAGAAAAATTGCATTTAATTAATAATAAGCAAAAAAAATAACCACGGCACCGTTATATCGGTACATGGTATATAACTATCACAACTTTGTGTCGGTCTTCATTTCTCGACCTTTCTCTGGTTCCTCCTCTTCGCTTAATCTCCACCCGCCGCTGCCGTTGGCACCTTATGAACACCATCGCCACCGCCGCAACGCCGCCGCCGATGCCTTCGTCCTCCAAAACTGTCTCTCTTTATTCTCTCTCTCTCTATCTCTCCCCTAGCATCTGATGATTCCTGATAGCGTTGATTTCCTTGCAGCTGCGGGTGGTGATCAAAGGGCGGGTGCAGGGCGTGTTCTTTCGCGATTGGACGATACAGACCGCCCGGGAGCTCGGGCTCAACGGTTGGGTGCGCAACCGCCGGGACGGCTCCGTGGAGGCCCTCTTCTCTGGCGATCCCACCGCCGTCGACGAGATGGTCGAGAGGCGCTGCAGGATCGGCCCGCCCACCGCCGCCGTAACAGCCCTCAGCGCCTTCCCCTCCGAGGATGATCCTGGTCAAGGATTTAAACGGAAACCCACGATCTAGGTACGACTAGATCAAAGAATTTTGACCGTATGCCTTTCCCCTTTAGTTCATTGGCAAAATTGGTTTCTCTAGTATTATTCTAGATGATTTAATTTAACTTATTTTCTTAATTTTTTGATCCAAGAGTTCTATACTTCCTATTGTTTATGCTGTATCTTTCCTTGATTGCAACAACTCTATTTTTGTCAAACCGATTATTATCAACATGGCCTATTGCGGAATGAAAGTAAATAAACCTGTGGAGAAAGGAACAAGGGAAAAAGTACAATGCATTGAATAGATATTGTGCCCAAAGCCTCCTACAAAACTTACCATGCAACACTAAATTGGAGTGTCAAAAATATCACCCCCACTCAGTTGACATCCAATTTATAACCTAGAATCACTATTGACAGATAAGTATGTGATCGGAGTCTGGGATACAGATTTTGCTAACTACACGACAGAAAATAGATGATAAAGCACAACAGCATTTTGGTCTCACTTTATCATCAATTTTTTGTTGTATAGTTAGCAAAACCTGTATCCCATACTCTGATCACAGTTATCACTTCATGGCTCAACTAGTTGCCAATTTAAGGGCTTGAGGAGGTATGCCTTGTGTACCTATTTGCGCAGATTATATTATAGTGATACAGTTTGGCATCAATCCCTTGGAGAAACACTCTAAACTCCCTTGTCCTCTGTTTACTTGATTGCTTTATGGTGATTGTTATGCTTGTGTGCAAGTTGACATCTTCATTCTACATATTTGAAAACTTCTAATCAAGAGCATATGTATCTTTAGCAATTCTTTACATATTTGATAATTAACAATTATTTTACAATTATCAAGCATGTTCAGTGATTGAGTCACATTGTTCTCGGCATATTAACCATTTTGGGAATGCACATGCTTGTCTAAGGGATGGAACTAAGTGTGAGCACCCTAGGGCAAGTGTTGTATCATAGACTTTAGATATGAAAAGACCTCCTTGTATATACCAATGTGTTATCGAAATTTCAAATGGAAAACATTTTTTTTATAAGAACTGAAAATTGTAAGGTTTCCTTGAGTCCTATTTTGGCATCAAATCAAGTCAGTGATTCCCTGCATCCTTGCCTTTTGCTTGGTGAACCTAGTCTTTCTGCTCTCACAGCCTCCCGTTCTATAGTCGAGCAATCATCTACCTGGATCCTCTCTTCTCCTCCTCTCAGAGCTCATCCAATGCACACCATTTTTTGAGTCATCATTCAATGACCATACTTCCATATTCGGTCTTTTCACTTTGGTATTTTTTTAGTTCTAGTGGAGGTATGTGTTCAACAAGTCTAGCGGGGTTATAGGAGTTGAATCCTCATCTTCAACCTCCACCTTTTTCCCTATTTACCTTCAACTTTTGATTAACAATTTAAGGTGGCTTCTTCGAAGACTCTTAATTTTCTACTCCGACAACATCCCAAACAAGCATATAATATATAGGCAGAAAGATAATTTTACTCGCTTTTATATGAAACAATAACTACAACATTTCGATTATCCTTCCTGTGCCTTGCTGCCAACATTCCACAGAAAAAATATCATAGTATCATCCCAGTCAAGACAAAATGCACCTCCTGCGGTGGTTAATTGAACTGTTCCAGTTGTGTCCTCTGTCCATAAAATGCCTATAAAATCCCGGAGACCTGTTTGTTTCCTCATCAACATGGTTTTTGTGCCAATCGTTCCAAGCAGCATAGGCGAAACCAATGCAAGTTCATAGTTCTACTCCTCTCTATTGTTTATTTTATTATAATTTGTTAAAACTAACATGAATATAGCAGTGCCTGCTGATTAATTTGCATAGCTTCAGATATCATGTTAACTGAAGAACTGCTTGCTGATCTACCGTAAAAACATTGTCACAGAAAAGAAAAGCTTCTTTTGATATTCTTGTCTGTCCTCATAAACAACCTTTTCCCCCACCCCCCACGTTACTGATTGCTAATATTTTGCAGAATATTGGGCTACAATTTGACGAGTCAATTTGCCGCAGCAGTTTCATATTAACATCCTGGTGGCTTCTTTCTCCCTTTAATCTCCTACTTTATATCACAGGTTCAATCTTTTCTTATTTCTGTGAAGAGTGTTACTGTTCTATATACATAAATAAATTTAATTGACAAAAGTCAAAAACTTGCGGAAAAAAACCTGACAAATTACTGAACCACGTAATCAAAGTTGTCGAATATCCAAATCACGTAGGTAAGTTTCAAAATTACCAAATAACTATTCAATTTTGCTTTTGCCCCTTTGCATTCGCTCACGTTTATCCAGTCGATTGCTACAGAATAACAATCGATTCGGGACACTACTGTATTGATGAACAATGTATTGATACACTATTGCAATCGATTAATAAATTTGATTCGTGTTAAAAAAATTGATGATTTCAATATGACGCATGAAAATGATATTTGAAGACATGAATATAATCTGGAGAATTATACAAACACATATGACCTTATTTAATATCATTTCGAGTTTTCTAGGTCCATTAGCTCAAAATCATGTCATATGTGCTTATTTAGTTCTCTTGATAATATTCATGCCCTCAAATATCATTTTCATATGTCATATTGAGAATAATAATTTTTGGAACACGAATCGAATTTTTTAATTGCTATATCGTAATAATCGATTCAGACACATTTGTGTTCAAAAAATTGTTGCTTTCGATATATCCTATAGAAATGATGTTTGATAGCATGAATATAATCAGGATAACTAAACTAACACATAGGATCTGATTTCATGTGATTTTAAGTTATTCGAGGTCCATCAATCAATTTAGGTCCATCAATCAATTTTGGACTGAAAGACATAAAGAGCTCAGAATGATATGGAATCAGGTCATATATATTCGTCTAGTTCTCTTGATTATATTCATACACTCAAATATCATTTTCATATATTATATTTAGAGCAATAATTTTTTGAATACGAATCAAATTTTTTAATCGATTGCTAGTGTAACAATCGATTCGGAATATTGTTGTGCTGATGAACAATGTCTGAATCGATTGGGGTAGGCGCGAGAGCGAATGCGGAGGGGCAAAAGTAGAATTGGATACTTGATTTGATAATTTTGAAACTTATTTATGTGATTTAGAGATTTGGTAATTTTGGCTACGCGATTCAAAAATTTGCCAAAACAAAAATTGATGCAATGATGCTTTACTAGGGGTGCAAATGAAATAAATTGAACTAAATAATATAAAAAATATTAATATTTAAATTTAAGTTTAAAAAATATATGAGATATTCAAATTCGAAGTCCAAAAATATAATTAATTTTGGCTCGAGCTTAATTTGAGCTCGAATTTGATTCGAGTATAATCAAATTATAGTTGGAAATAATTTAAATTCGAATTATTCGAATCTTTGAGCATATTTAAATTTAAAATATATAAAAATAATCAAAATTCGATTTGAATTTGGCTCGTAAATTACTTGTGAATGATTGAATAAAATATTATGATTTGAATTCGATTCACAGATAATTCATGAATAATCGAATAAAATATTATGATTCAAATTTGGTTCACAAAAATTATTGAACATGTTCGAATTCAATTTGAATTCGATAATTTCAAATAAAAATTAAATATTTTTTGAGCGTCTCTGAAAGATCGCCAACATGTTCAATTATTTTGCACTCCCATGCTTTACAATGGCATGTTTACTTGGATGGACTATTATGTCAAGAAAATATGACTACAAGGCTATGTGAGCAAGAAAACGAATGCAATTCGTGAGGCTATTTGACTTTTTGCCAAGCCCTTAGTTTCCAAGTCAACAATGATCAAGCAATGAATATTTGAGCAAAGTCGAGCAAACTCCTGGGTGTATTGTGATACTTCACACTCTTCTTCAATAAAGTAAACGAAGGAAGCATTTTTCAACTTCGACTACTACATTTTTCACATGGAGAATGAATAAAGTTTGGTTCAAAAACTTTAAGCACAAAACACAAACAATTAGCAACAACAGGAGTCCAACTATAGTTATTGAATGCTATTGTCTTTGATTTTAAAAACACAAACAACGTTAATGGCATCAATCAAGGGAGGAAAAATGGCAGAATTGAAGCCAATCGTCAAGTGTAAATCATCTAAAACTGAGAACAGTGGTGATACATGATGCTCTCAGAAATGGCGAAGAAAGAAAAATGGTGGCGAAGTTTCCACAGTGACAAGGATGTAATAGTTACGAAAACATGCATTGATTAGCAATGTGAATTGATGCAACATATAAAAAGAATACCGACCTGTATTTTCTCGTCGCAGCAATGTGATTCCATCGGAAAGTATATTTTCTGGACAGCCCTATAATTCGAATTCCTCGTCTTCCAGCTGGAGTGCCTCAGCGGCAGCTTCCTCTTCTTCATCAATGGCGAAATAAGGGTTGTGAGCCTCAGGCCTAAACCTGTACCCAGTAAAGAGATAGAAGGCAAGGGTAGCTAATTCTCCAACCAGCACGCTTGTCCACAGGTATCGGTAAGAGGTGATTGTAATGACGGCGTAGACTACCACCCGGGTAAAATAGATGTAGAAGATGACGAGGATGTAATACTGGCGGAAGAGGGTAAGCTTCATGAGGTTAACGGCGACCTTGCCGTTGGTCCTGGCAGCCTCCCGGAGGTTACTGATGGACCAGACAATCGGGAAGAGGATGGCACAGCAACAGACAATGTCGACGAGGAGGGAGACCTGCTTCCATGTGATCCAGTCGCGGGCGTAGGGTCCGGACTCGTCGATGATGACTTGGGCGATGTTGGCGACGACCTGGAGTGGGATCACGGTCATGAGCACCTTCTTCTCACGGTCCTGGAGGTAGGGCTTGAGGAAGGACCAGCCAGTGCCGATGAGGACGATGAGGGTGAAGAGGGATATGCCCTTGAGGAAATTGAAGATGTAGAAAAGGACATCCCAACCGTGAGCAGAGCCTGTGCGCTCGGTGTACGACTTGTCCTCGGCCTCGCAGAGGAGGTTGAAGGCCTTGAGGACGACAACAGCCAGCATAAAGTAGTGGATGCGAAAGACGGAGTGGCGCCTCCGGCGGAGAACGGCGGACCAGAACACGGCCAGTGCAGCATACGCAAAGAAGAGAAAAGAGTAAATCTGCGGGAGCACGGCGATTCCTACAGATAGGTAGGCGCGGGTAGAGGGATCCGGACGGTTGAACATGGCGGAGCGGACGCCCATGGAGACTCGGAGAGGGGAGAGGCAGTTGGCGAAGACGAGAGAGAACTGCCCGGGGCTGTCGGTGAGGTTGACGGCGTGGCGGAAGGCGGTAGCCCGGGCGACGGCGACGCCGGAGGGGTTGACCGGCGGGACGAGGCGGTCGAATGAGTAGACCACGCGAACGAGCTTGGACTTGAGGGCGCAGGTGATGTTGTGATCCTGCAGCTGGCGCAGGACGAGAAGCCAGACGTCGCGAGTCGACAAAAACAATCCCAGCTGCGATAGGTCCAGATCGTCCGTCGACGAATCGGAGAAGAAGGATATTCCGGTGACGTTGAGTTCCAAGCCGCCCCACCGGGTGAAGCCAAACTCATCGAGGGGGACGATGGACCGGCCGTCCGACCGTATCTCCATTTCACGGATCTCCGCCATGGCCGGCCCGATCCAGAACGACAACAGCACCAATGCGAAAGCCAATCCGGCATTGATGCCGAGAAGAGGTGGAGAACGCCTCGCTAATTCGGACATAAGCAGTGACTAGTGCATAAAGGGTCCATGGTAGGCTCGATTGGATGAGGGTGGCTGGCTTTGGTAAAACAAATCCTAAGGCAATCGCACATCTGGGGGCCCGGAGGAACGCCTACTTGGGCTCCACTTCAGACTCAAGTCGGGCCCAGGCCCACCACTGTACGAGCACGAACTTCTCCTTGGTGAAGTTTCGGTGCATGAGCTCGTTCGCTGATTGTTCGCAGAGCAGGTGTCAGATTAGCAGCGAAAGGGGGCGCCGCCGTCGATGCTCCGGTGGCGCTCAGTGACCGGTGCAGGCGCGCGCGGCCAGGCTTTGGATGGATCGCAATGTCGCAGCGAAACGAGCCCGTCTCATCTCCGCCACCTCCGAGCTCCTCCGTCTAGCTCGCCGCGGCCGTATCTCCGCCGCCCGGAAGTTGTTCGACGATATGCCCGACAGGGACACCGTCGCCTGGAACGCCATGCTCACCGCGTACTCCGGCTGTGGACTCCCGGTTCAGGCGCTCTCCCTCTTCGCCCGCATGAGATCCTCATCCGCCGTTCCCGCGACAGCGCCTGACCCCTTCTCCTTCACCGCCGCCCTCTCCGCCGCCGCAGACCTCCGCGACCTCCGCGGCGGCAGGCAGCATCACGCCCTCCTGCTCCGGCTTGGCTTCCACGGCCGGCTCCCAGTCCGCAACGCCCTCGTCGACATGTACTGCAAGTGCTCCCGCCCATTGGACGCCGCGGAGGTGTTCGACGAAATGGAGGAGCGAAACGAGGTCACCTGGTGCGCGCTTCTCCGTGGTTATGTAGTCTCAGGTCGACTCCCGGACGCGCATCGATTGTTCAGCCAAATGCCGGCGAGGACGACCGTCGCCTGGAACACACTCATGGTCGGATATGCTCAATTGGGCCTTGGTGAATCATGCGTCGAGCTCTTCAAGGAGATGCAGATGTGCGGATTCAATGGCGACGCGACCACCTTCGCCAGCCTCATTAATGCCTGCTCTGAGATGAAAAATCCAAGCTTTGGCCTTACGATCCATTCGATCGCTCTACGAAGAGGATGGAGTGTAACAACGGAAGTCGGCAACTCTCTGCTCAGCTTCTACGCAAGTTTCAACTCCCGCTGGGACGCACAGATGGTGTTCGATGCAATGCCTCATCGGACTTTGATCTCCTGGAACGCCATGATCGATGCCAGCATGAAGTTTGGGGACGTGGACCAAGCTGCTGCCTTGTTCGAGAGAGCGCCTGAGACCAACGCAATCTCCTGGACCGCGATGATCGTCGGTTTCGCAAGGAACGGCCATGGAGAGAAAGCCCTTGCGCTCTTCGCTGACATGATCAGGAAGTCACTTTGCCCCGACGACTTCACCTACGGAGCTGCTCTCCACGCTTGCGCCACCATGGCGATCCTCAGCAACGGAAAGTTGATCCATGGCTGTGCAATTCGCAGTGGTTTTGGTTCGTACTTGTACGTGGCCAATTGCCTAGTGAACATGTACTCTAAGTGCGGCGACATCGTTTGTGCAGGCAAAGTGTTCGACGAAATGCACGTGAGGGATTTGGTGTCCTGGAATGCCATGCTGTTTGGCTTTGCAACACACGGTTGTGCATTGGAAGCTTTTCGTGTGTTTGACAACATGTGGATGAGCGGTGTTTCGCCGGACAAGTTCACCTTCATGGGCTTGCTGTTCGCATGCAACCATGCGGGCCTCATCGATGTAGGGAAAACCGTGCTTGAAACAATGGAGGATGTTCATGGACTACGACCTGACATCAAACATGAGTCTTGTGTCACCCACATGCTTGGAAGAGCAGAATTGCAGACAACGCGCTCGACCGCAGTGCTCACAGAGATGGAGAGCTCATACGAGGCCTTGCTCAGGACAGTGATCAACAATGAGGAGGTGGACGGGGACGTAAAGTATGTGATGCTATCGAACTTGTTGTGCGCCAATGGGCGATGGGACGAAGCGGGCCGGGTGAGGAGGAGAATGATGGAGGAAGGAGTGAAGAAGTCTCCGGGCTGTAGTTGGATAGAGGCGAAGGACATGGTTGTGGTGTTCATGTCTGGGAAGCAATTTACCGAACACCTGGTGGATGTGAATGCAGTTGCTGGGTTTTGAAATGGGGAATCCTACTTTCTTGATGTTGGATCTTTTTCCTTGTGAATGCATTATTTTTATGATTTTTATGTTCGAAAAAATGATTCACAAAAGTGGCCCCACTGAGCACAAGCGGGAACCACTCACGCGGTCAGCGCAACCAGTGTGGGGCCACTTAATTCCCTCTCCCAGTCTACCTCCTCACGCACGTGCGAATCATCCTAACTGAAAAATGCGGGTGGATTTTTGCATCTGGCCCCACTACCAAACCTACAAGTTACAATTCCGGACTCTGAATTTAATTATGAAAAGAATTGGGGGAAAAAAGTGGGAGGAAGAAACCCCATCCGTCGTCGTCCTCGTCTGACTCCGATGGCGCCTCGTCCTCGCCCTCCGCCTCCGGCTGGTGTTGGCCCATCGCTCGCGTCAGGTGCAGTCCTTCCTTCTTCACCTGTGCGATCGTTACTGCATCGGCTTCGGGTTGTGTCCCGGCGAGGTTGATGAACTGCGAGGCGGGAGGGAAGGCCCATATATGTGCCTGCCCGGACGCCTCCCCCGTTGGTTGCGGCAGTATCCAAAGTGATCCCGGAGGTATCAACTTACCTCCGCCGGCCGCCGCCCACATTGGCACCACCCCCGCCGGAGAGATCGGTGCCAGACCCGTCGATATGGAGATGGCGCCTCCCCCCTGCAGCAGAGGGTCTTGTACCGGATAGAACGCGGCGAGCGGGGCAAGCGCGGACGCGGTGGTCGTTTGCACCGGTAACGCTCGCGTCGGCTGGAGCTTCTTGCGCCGCTTCGCGGCGGACTCCTCCACCACCGATGTGGACGCCAAGGCCGGCGACGAGGACGAGGACGAGGAAGGAGCCTCGGTGAGGATCTTGATCGCGCCGTCGACTACGGTCGCGATGGTGGGGACGGTCCCGGACCCCGTGGCGGCGATGATGGCCGGCTCCGCGTGCTGGAGGAACCAGCCGATGGTCTCGCCGTCCGACTTGTGCACTAGCTCGCGTGTGAGCTGAAAGATCCGAGCAGCGCAGGCGGCCGGCATCCGGATCCTCCGCCCCCTCCCCTCCACCTTGGTGTGCCGGTCTCTGGTCCTCGCCGCGGGCCGCCGAACGATGGGCAGCGCGCCGATCCCCAGGAACGCCATGGGCTCCCGTTTAGGCGCAATCAAACGGTGCACTGCGCCTCCTCCGCCGCCGCTACCACCCGCTGGACCACTACTCGCTCTCCCCGCGCCGTCCTCGTCTTCCCTCGCCGGAGAATCCATGGCCGCTACAGCCGCCCACCACGCGACCCTCGCTTCTTCCTTCCTCTCAAGTGGGGTTGGAGGATAAGCAACTGAACCCTGGGAACCACCCTCCTTTTTATTCTTGGGTCACATCGATGGGGCCCCCTCTGAAATCGGACGGCCAGTAAACAAGATCACCACACCTGTCACCGACTTCTCGCGCCGTGACCCGTCCGATCCGATCCGGTCCTCCGTCTTCCATCTGTCAATGACCTCGATCCGACGGTGCGGGCCCCATCCCTTGGTGCCGATTCGGTGTCCTACCCAGATCTGTACGTTCTACGGGCTGATTAGGTTCGTTACTCCTCTCGAACCCGTGTCGCCAGACTACTGGTGGTGATGAGTGGGTTCATTATTTTACGCAGAAAGATGAGTGGATTTTAACGGGTAAGGGAAAGGCGTAATAAAAACGAGTGGGGCTGGAAACGTACGCGTGGCAAACGATTAAGAGGACAGCTGGAACCAACCAAGCTCCAAAAGCTCGGGGACCACCCACGTAGTAAATGGTGAGTGGGGGACTCTACGCTGGGTCCCCACTCGGCGCGCCAATGAGAATCTCTCAATTATTTTCCCATTGCGTACGTTCAAACCTTTTCATTCAATATTAAACTTTATTAAAAATCCCCTAAATTTTCTATTTTGTTACTAAAATACAAAATATCATATATTTCAACTAAAAACACAAATCTAAGATTATGGATATCGACTTGAGACCTTTTTGTAACATGGCAATTTGATACCTCTTGTCATTTTTAGGGTTTAGGGTTTAAAATTCGAGAATAAGTCGGGTGAGTATAGGCCGAAAGGGTTAGAACATGGAGTTGTAAGTGAGGAGAGTGGCAGCAATTGAACCTACGCAGATGATCAGAGAAGGGAGCAAGGTGACATTCAGGAGCCTGCTTTCACCGAGATAGCCCGCGAGCGTAATTGTGCCATCGGCCACCACTCGAGCCAGAGTTCCTGCTTCGGTCGAAAGTAGACCACCGTTGTAGGTTCCTCGTGTGAGGCGCGACGACATAACTTGGGCAAGAAGTGCTAAGTTGACACCTGCAATATACTTTTGTTCAATGAAAATCATGGTAATAGTTGTGCAAGGTGAAAACAGGCATCAAAAGCAGACGTCTGCGATGAATGTAATCATCTGAATTTAACTGAATACCTTCGAGAACTTCGGCGGAGACGAATGTGATCAGTGCAGAGCTCACATATTGTGGCATTGTATAAGTAGATGTCAGATTGAAGCTTAATAGTATTCCTAACAACACCAAAATTTCAGATCCTAACAAAATTTGCCTGCAAAAATAAGTCGACATTATCACAAGGTCAACAACAATAATAGGAAACTGATAGAAGTCCAAACAATTTGAGGTCAGTAATAGAAATCAATTCGATTAGATACGACAATGATTTAGTTACCGAGTTTGATCTTAAGACAAAACCAAATCATATAGGCACGAAGAAAAGAGTGTATAGAGTCGAATTGGCGAAACCAGATCATAGATACCTGTCTTCAAACAAGTTGCTGATGTAAGTGCCAATAACGGCATTAACTGGAAGAACTGTAAGTCCGAGGACTGCTAGAAATATCGCCACTGAACTCGTAGACCATCCGAAGTAGAAACTGGTAACGACACTCGACTCTGCCAGTAGTATCTCCATTGCATATTTGAGCATAAAATATATCAACAGCTGGACCTATAGCGCACACAGTCGTAAGCAATTCAAAAATTGGACTTCTTTGATCATTTGAACAGACAATAATCGTAAGAAATTTTTC
The DNA here is from genome assembly GCA_038050645.1 of Hedychium gardnerianum. Lineage (NCBI taxonomy): Eukaryota > Viridiplantae > Streptophyta > Magnoliopsida > Zingiberales > Zingiberaceae > Hedychium > Hedychium gardnerianum. The sequence goes on from JBBUKS010100150.1 coordinate 14,648, forward strand.
GACATGGATGCTACTGATGATATTTTCTTTTTACCTTTACCGACGGAGTAAGCAATCTATAGGCTGAAGCAATTGACGTCGCGGGCTCGTGAGATTCCTCTTGCCCTTCATCGCTACCATTGCATTCCTCGTCTCCTTCATCATTTTGCATCTTCTCTGAACTTAACAACAAAGGTTGCGCTATACCACTTTCTAATGCTTCATTATCCGCACGTCCTAATTTTGCAACAACACGAGACTTTGTAAGGACATGTATTTCATGTGAAGTTAAGATGGATCTTATTGTAAACATACCGGTACCATCTGGAAATACATGCTTCACTTCTGCGTCGTGAACTGGCTCCTTGAATGAAATCCATAGCCAAATTAAGTATGCTAACCAAGCAAATGCCATAACCCAGCCAGGTAAAGTATCTTGATTAATCGTCAGCATGTATAACTTGAACTTAGTTTGAAGCAAGCCGGCGAGAGCAGGGCCACATGCCATTCCAAGAGCACTAGCACTGACAAAACCTGCCGAAGCTTTCATCCGAATTTCACGGGGTACACAGTCGCTGATGTATCGACGGTTTACAGCCCTTGCAGACCCCATCCTGCATTTGAGTATCGATCAATTCAATTTGTAAGTGACTGGGTTTCTCTGTATGGCTGTTAAATGATTATAGAAACCAAAACGCATCATGGATAATGCTTAACAAACCACATTAGTAAATTGTCGACTCGGAATAATTACCCAAGAAAATTAGAAGATCTAACTTACCCACACAGGAGACGACCTATGAGAAGAATCGTCAAGGAGTTGAGATCGTACGCCAACGCGTACAAAGTATTGCCCAAAAAGAGTACAATGCTGCTGAATACCAGAGGTTTAAAGTATGACTTATTAGACCATGCACTGAAATAAACCGAAGAAAATACTTGTGCCACAGCCATAGACCCAATAATGACCCCACAAACTGTCGCGGCCGCTCCAAGGCTCGTCGAGTAGTCATCAGCGGTAGGCACGACGATGTAAGTGTTGACCATATAAAGAAAGGTATTAACCAAGTTCAACATAAGAGACACAAAATAATATTTTTCCTTGTCGACTCGGTCTTCCCCTTCTTCAATTATGAGTGCATGTTTCCCTAAGAATTGTAGGAAATTCGTAGAGCGAGTTAACTTGTCTACTGATGCATGTATCAAGTCAATCACAGGGTCTTGCACCTGAAGCAAAATAAAATAGAATAAAACATGTAGCGACAGGGGCTAAAAGTATCACATTGTTAATGCACTCGAGTTATAGATATCGAATATCCTACCTCCAGAGCTGTTGAGGGCTGATCATAAATTGACAGATAGCTCCCTTGGCGCTCTTGAAGCTCGGCAAGATTGCGAGACAAAGCTCCTACAACCGCTGCTATTCCCTATTAATACAGATCATGCTGACTTTTATAACAGTAACTACAACAGCTAGAACGAAAAATATCAAGAACAAAAGCGAATGAGAGGACATACCACGTGCTTGAAAACTTGCTGTAGCTGAGAATAAGGATGATTTGATCTAGTACTGATATAATAATCAGTGAACTTATAGCCGAAACGCTTATCAAATTTCTTCAGTATTTTCCGAATACCAGTAGCATTCATATCTACAAATTTGAGAAGCTTTAAAAGATCATGTCCAACTGCAATATATGCTTCTCGCAATTCAGATATCTTAGATATATCTGGTGACTTGAGAAGCACTGTTCGCTCCTCTCCCAACTCTTGGATCTTGTGCGCAATAATCCCTTGTTGCTCCAGAAAGAAGAGGACGGTCTTCTCAATCTAGAAATAGAATGAAGAAGTTAATAAAACCAAGTAGAGGAATCTACTGAATGTCTTACCGAGTACAATAGCAATAGAATGTCCAACTACGATTTTAGACAGCTCATGCTTGTACTAGCTCCTACAAAACTATGCATCATCTACATAGGGACACTATAATCTCACTGAACAGTGAGAGAACTACATGTGCCAATCGAATGTGAGAAAGTATCAGAAACTTTTAAAATCTAAGTCACATTAAAGTTATAATTTCCATATCATATGCCCTATTGCAAGGATAGAAGTAAAGGAATCGTGTCAAAAATAAGCTATGCACCATCAACATACTTGATCATCTAGCATCCTTGCAAATTCTTTTAGTACACGTTGACGCTCTTTTCCTCCTTGTTCAGTTTCTTGGACATATTGCTTAACTTTCTTCTTCATCAATTTGTAGTTGATATAATACCTGGAACAGTGGTCAATGTCAAATAGCTCATGAAAAACATATAAAGCATAACCATAATCAGCTAAAGTGAAAAATCAATCTAGAAGCTCAGCATCTGAATGCATTCGCATAACATAATAGTTAAGATTTGGGTACATAAATGACACTGATTGTTAAACAAGTAGCAAATCTGCTGAAAACACCAAAGATGCATATTCCTAGGATCGAAAGATTACCAAGCAAAAAAACTGTTCGAGAATTGCATGGAGAAATTAAAGCATCCAGAGCCTTAGCACTACCATTCACAAGGCATTCAGCAGGGGAATTTATCATGTGAGAGAGGCAATGCATATGTTTTTAACTGTTTTGTCATCCATAGTCATGAGTAAGCAAACAGATAAAAAAATTTGACATTAGTTTTTCTGAGTGTGGAACACATTTTTCCCTTTTGTGTTGGTTATGAGGGATTACTTTTACAACATTAAGAAATGAGCAAAATGTATCAAAAAATTTATCAAAGTAACAAAACACAGGTTCCTAGGCTATTATTTCGATTACTCGTTTTTGCTAACTATACAATGAATTGTCGAAAATAAGCATTAAAATCCACCATTGTTAAGATAGCTTATCAATCTAAGAGAACAAAAGTTAGTTTCCAAGCGTATAAAAGGTCACAAGAGTTTAAACTCTGCTGGTTATTAGAAGAAGATGCACAAATGCAATGTTGCATGTATGATTGTTGCTTCAAAATGGTTGGATGGCTCTCTCCAAGTTTCGAGGAAATAAGCAAGGCAGACAAAAGAATGACCCATCATTTTCAAGATACTGCATTTGTGAATGCAATGACAATCTGTTCATACATATAAACGAACTATTACCCAAAATGTCTGGTGCAATAATGAATAGTGCAGTCAAATAATCTAAACCAATGACTGTTAGATTATTAACAACATTCAATGAGATTTTGGAATGTTGACCAGCAGCCATTATAATTTTTAACTAATGTTTCTTGCTCAACGACAAAGGTATAGGAATAAATTTACAGAATCTAGCTCCAGGAAAAAGCTTGACAATTAGAGTTAAATTTAGCAAAAGAGTGCATACTTCTCCCATTCTTGAACTCGATTCGCAGTCAACTTCTTCCCAAAGTTGACCATTCTAGCAAATGGACTCTGTTGAATAAAATAACATAAGGGATCAGGAAATGATACAACCTTGCAAATCTTCACTTTCAAGCACAATCAAACTATGCGAGATATGCTTCAATTACAGTGGTCGACCCAAAAGAAAACCTAAACATTACATAAACTCACAATTTTCTTTCAGTTTTTTCAAAAGAAGTTAGTCCTTCGAAGTATCAAAAGATTAAAGTGGCCAGTTATCAGAATTTAGCAGATTACCATAAAACATCACAATTTTCCTTGTGAAAAAAAAAAAATCCAACGAGAAGGTGCATGCAATATGAATTTGTAAAACCCAGAATCCCTGTGTTAGCTCCCATGCGGAAGGGTGGATATAGAAGTGGATGACCTCCTTCATGACTTACTATGTACTGAATATTCTGCCTCACTTCAATTCTCATACCTGAAACTCCTCCACAACCTCGATACTAAAGATCGACAAAGGTCATAATTTTATTCTTATCAAAGGAAGCCATTGAACGCCCACAAAACTCCTACGCATAAAGATAAACCAGGCGATTCACACCCTTTTCGCTCTGAGAAATTTCAGCTGCAATAACCACAATGACGGCTCCAGAAACAATGAGTACCATACTGAGGGCACAAAAAGGCGATTCCTTTCTACGCTAAACAAAGCCGGGGATTCAACAACAACAACAACAAAACAATGCCGTTTTTGAAAACTCTGGAAGAAAGGTGAAAAAAAAAAAGCAACAAAAGTGCAAACCAAAGGGTAAAAATTGGATCTCTTTGCAATCGATGCCCGAGCAATACATTGGCGGGGAAGGGAGGGGGAGAGCGAGGGGCGACCCACCAAAGGGAAGTGAGGAGAATGCGCCGGCGAGGGGAATGGATTCGCCGTTGGAGGAGAGGACGAGCGAAGAGAGGTCTACGAAGGCGGTGGAAGCGATTTGTTTGTGTTTTTGACAACAAGTTATATAATCGTCACATGCACACTAAGTTCTAAGGTTAATTAATTATCATTATTATTAATATTTTTTTATTAAAAAAGAAAAATCAATTGGCAAATTATAATTTTATATTCTATGAATTTCAAGTTTCGTTCATTTTATAAAAAAATAATTAAAGAAAATGCAATCAATAAAATTACCATAAAGGTCATAATAATTGAACAAAACGTAAATGGACTCTAGGTCAATGATAAGCATTTTTCTTTTTTAGAAAATGGAAATAAAATAGATTTTAAATACTTTCAGAAATCAAACATCGAGAGTGACTAAAAATGAGAATATTATAAGAATATTCGAATGACAAAAGAAATATACCTTATGGATTTTTAATGCCCAAAATCATTTGCTCCACAATTTAAGTAACGATGGAAAGATGATTAGTCCATATCTTACTTTAAATTTGGAACATGTGGCATGTTCATGAAGTGCTCGTAGATATCAAGTTTCTTTGGAGGAGAACAACACAAATCCTATAGATTCTTTCTTTCTTTCTTTTTTAAAAAAAAATAAATAAATTTCATGATTCTTTTTTTTAAAAAAAAAATCATCAATTTGAAATAACTTATGGTGTTTAATTGCTATGGTCTAAAGTGATTGCACATTGGATTACTATTGCAATGTCACAATCCATATCTTGGTTGGCCTAAATTTCATAATTTTGATTTGATTAGGTTAACTTTTAAATTTTCGATCAATTTAGTGTGTGTTCTCTATTGTTCTCCACTCGCATCTATCTTGTGGTTGATGGTGATTTTGCACATAAAAAACTATGAATTTTGTCAAAAGGAGACTTCAAGAAGAATCATCTAACCGATCCCCGATGAATCTCTCAAAGGTGGGAGTGGTGAGCCCCGCTCCTGAAGTGAGAGAAGTGTTTTTAAAAATAGGATCGAATTAATCATGATTAAAATTGAGTAAAAATTTGATTAAATCGATCGAATTTAAAAATTTGATTCGATTATTTTAAAATTTTGATTTTGTTTTTTGAAAAAAAAATTAAATAATTCAATTCGGATTCGATTTTGAAATTTCTTATTCGATTAATTAAATTTTTTATTGAATCAAATTTGTAGACTCGAATTTTTAGATCAAAATCAAAATTTTATTAAATTCAATCAAATTTTTTTACTACAATTTAAAAATTCAGTTAAATCGATATTTTTTCAATTTGATTCGATTTTATCGAGAAAAAATATTAATTCAATTCGATTTAATTAATTCGATTCAATTCGATTTTAACCGAATATTCACTCTTAATCATGAGTAGGGAGAAAAAAAAATGTAATTGTGTGATCACTAAGTAATCCATCTCCTCATGCCTTTCTATTCATTTCAGGGCAAAGGATCACTGTTAGAAGATTATGCTTTCAAGAACATTGTATCTGATTCAATTTCTCACAGTTGACCAGATTATAAAACCATAATCAAACAAGAGCAACTATTAGCAAAGAATAAGCAACAACAACTAAGAACTACACATGGTTGTTCAAAATTAAGAGCTCAAAGTTTTATGTTACATGAAACATATATATCACAAGCTGTTGTCATTTACTTAATACAAGCTCCAAAAGTTATTATTCTTAAGCAAATCGAAAAGACTCGATTAAACATTGATGGCTCCCACAGAGTAAACTGCCAACTAACAATCAGGTTGAGATGGAAGATTCAAATTCTTCCTTAGCTTCTCCCTTTCTACATTGTGCCATCAGCAGATCAATGTGCATTTTCATATCCCTATTCTTCGGAACAATAATCCATGAAGATCTCCCATGATTCGCCATTATATTGAGTCTTTTACGTCGTACCTTTGCATGCTCTTACTTGTTTCAGCTCTATCTAGCATTCCTTCATTGAGAAAAGCTCTTATTGATGCGTAAGCAACATGGACTATGTTGAATGTTTGTTCCCATCCTTTACACATTCTTCAATCACTGTAAACACCTACAGAAGCTTAATTAGTTCATTTTATGTTAGAATTTTTTTGGAAGATTGTGACATATTTCTCATCATAACATCCATGTTGTATGGCATAGGCACAAAAGTGCCAACAGCTAATTCTAAGCATAGCATGCTTACATGGTAAGTCATCAGATTCGTCGTGTTCTCTTTGAAACACCAAGCATAACTCTTAGTTCAAATAGAAAAGGTGTCACTTGACTGAAATGGAGATGACATTCTCAAAAAATCAAACACAAGTAAATAGTCACAAGCACTTCCTAGCTCTTATCTAACCATCACACCTAAACAATGTTGCATGCTACTCGTAACAAGTTCTTCTTCTCGAGTCCATGTTTGTGCTGTGTGCCTACAAAGAATAGTTGGACCCCTACTTGAGAAGCTTATCTGCCTCAGAAATTAGTTCAATCTCAGCTCTTAAGCAAAGCTAAGGTGAATCATAAAAAGAATCTATCAAAGCAATGGTGATACTTTCATATAAGACACAAAATATAACCAGGAAGATCATTTTGGCAGGAGTAAAACATTAGTTTTGAATAACAATATCGTCAAATTATTGCTTGAATATTTAGTCACACAAATGACCTGTGAATTCGAAGAAACTCTTGTGAATGCATATGCACTCAATCTGCGTTTCTGTTTGAGTTCTTCACTACCACGATATTGATGAATCTTTCCTCTAATCAATTGTCTAACAATTGTTTGGATTCTTCATTCAGTTACGAATTCATCATCTCAAACTTGAGGATAGAAAGCTTGAGGAAAACAAGCTCCTCAACATCTGTCATCAAGTTCAAATCAACCACCTAACTTGCACGAAGAACATTGGATAACCTTAAAGAGAACAGTCAATTCCACCAGTTATATCAAGGGCGACAACGGATTGGGATTGAGAATGTTTAGGGAAATCAATTTCAAGGCCAACCAATGATCAAAATCCCTCTCTTTTTGATATATTTCACCATCCTATCCACAACATTTCTATCCATCGAGCGCATCCGCTCAAATCAACAGCAACAATTCGAAATTCGAAGCGAAGCAAGAAAGTGGGAGAGAGAGAGAGAGAGAAATGGAGAAGGGCACCTCTTGTGAGTATAGCGCCTCCGCCAGGTATTTGCTCGATCGCTTCGCCACCAGATTCGTCCGCGTCGCAATCGCAATCGCCATCGCCATCGCAATCGCCGACGCCACCGCCGTCCCGATCCTAAACCCACCGACCGAAGGCTACAGGATATGTTGGTCGTGGGCTTTCTGGCGAGAGATTCGGGCCGGCCCAAATAAGACCAACTCAGACCAATTGAGCCCATCGAATACTTTGGGCTATTTACTAAAACACGCTTCAAATGTTTAATTTTGCAAATTTGCATATAATACATTTTTAGATTTTTAGATGCGTGGAAAAAAGAAGTTAAACTATTTCTAGTCGCCGAATTTAATTGCATGCTGTCACTTCTCTTTCCTTCGGAAGGAAGCTTAATTACCTTCTCTAATTACTCCATTTAGTCGCTCACTAATCCACTAAACGACGGCGGAACGATCACCGACGACGACACCTTGAACCTCTTGCTTCCTCCGCCGCCGAGGACTCCGGATGCTACCTCTCCCTCCCGCCAAAGAGCACCCTGCTCCTCCTCTGCAACTTCAGCCGGAAGCGCCGCCGGGTCCTCCGGCGTTGTCGTCTTCGCCGGCACGATGATGCTGGGCGGCACCCCCATCTCCGTAGCCGGTCCACTGCCTCCGCCGAGACGGAATTCGCCTCCTCCGCCTCCGTGGCGGTGGAAGATGCTGGCGAACGTCGACTGGTCGCTCACCCTGTTCCGGCTCCCCTGTCCATGCGCACTTCCAGAGATGCCGCCGCCACCCACGAGGCCGCGGATCCCCACGCTCAGCCTCGCCCGAAGCGTAGCCAGAGCGGAGGCGCCGATGGCGGCGCCAGCGCCAGCGAAGTTGGTGCGGGCGTTCTCGCCGCGCAGCGCCCGCGCAGCCTCGTCGTAGGCGCGCGCCGCCTCCTCGGCCGTGTCGAACGTGCCGAGCCACAACCGCACGTGCTGCGACGAGTCCTTGATCTCCGCCACCCACCGCCCCGACGGCCGCTGCCGGACTCCCACGAAGCGGCGGCCGCCAGAGGTGGTTGACTTCGACTTATCTTCCGCGGCGGCGGACTTCAGGATCCCATTTCCCGGCATTCTCTTCCGCTGTTAATTACGATTAATTAATGAAATTAACGAATGTGATTTAGCAGCTCTTAATTTATATAGATTAAGGATGATACTTGGCACTTTTGCATTTCGGTCCATTTTGTCGCATCCGTAGTTTGTATATTTTAGTCCGTTTGTAGGGGGCAATTTGCGCTGATGTGAACTCCTAATTTAATTACTTATTAATATATACGTGTCAAATAATATGTGACATTAAATTAAATATGGGGTTTAATTAGAAAATTTAATTATTAATTATTTTTTTAAAAAATACTGAAATGATTAAATAATGTTAAAAACTATAATTAATTAACTAACTAATTAATTAGTGCGCAAGTGGACAGAGCCACGACGGCCTCTATTAATTCCATAATTAATGTTTTGTACGGTTCCTAATTAATCCTAATTTGGCGGTATATTAATTAACGTATTCCAAATAACTCCAATACGTTGTCTACATATAACGGACAAAAATAACGTATGATATACCGTGTATTATATATGTCATTGAGGTGAGTTTTGTTATGTAACGGAATTAAGAAAGAATGGAGAAAATGACTTGATGATAAGAGAAAGGGATGGATGAAATGATTGAAGGAGAAGATAATTAAATAAATTTAGTGAATTATTTTGAGCTAGGAGAAAGGTTTCAAATTTATTTATTTATTATATTTTAATTCGTTTCAATGGTAGAAGGCAACGTAGAAAAGAAAAATTATAAAGAGATGAAAAGAATGATGGTGGGGACGGGCGGACCGGCACCGGCCCCGCCTCCCAATCCGCTGTCGTTGTTCCCTTCTTCGACCACATTCAAGTTTGAAATTAAGGTTTTTTTTCGATTCGACATATAATTGGCCGTCCAAAGGCTATCATTGGAGCCAAGTTAGCTCCTTTCTGATCAAATCAACAGCAAGTTGAAATCTTTAGGCTAAGAACAGATCGATCGATCGATCGATTCCACGGTTGGTTGCGAAAAAGAGAACAAATGAATAAAGGTACTTTTAACAAATGAACAAATGAATAAATCTTTATCTTGATGAATAAATAAACGCAATCTAATAAACCATCCGCTAAATAGATTTTCTCTTAATTTCTAATAAATTATTATTTTAAGTGTTAAATGAATAATTAATTAAATTATGAATTCATTGAGATTAAAGAGTCATTAATAATTTATATTTACTCTCTTATCAAATCGAGTAGACATAATTTAATTTAACAATAATTTTTTTTTCTTGTATCAAATAATGAGATGACTTAGCAGAATAATCACGATGCAATAATTTCAGTTGATTACAAGTCAAGTTGGTGTTTGTATGTCCTCAGGAGATCGACTATCTTCAGGTCGGGCCTCCTTCAAGTCGGGATAGATTTATCCGGATGGCTAATGAGAAATTTTTGTGAGACCGGATCGGTCATTCTAGTTTCGACGTTACCCGACCTGGTTAATCATTTTTTTTTTGAAAGGATGATCCTAATTCTCAAAAGATATGTCTCTTTTCTCTCTACCGAGAGACATGTTTTTTGGTGATCAGCGCCTCAATAATCATTGCACCGAATCAAAATTTCAAATTGAGACGGACCAAACTCATATGTGACTTAGACGAACTTGACTTGAGGTCTTCTAATTAATGGGGATAGACTAGACCCGAGTCAGGTCAAACCTGACTTGGGATTAGGTCTGACTTGACCCGAGCTCGATTTAACTTGATTTTAAGCTCAATTTGATGGTTGACTTGATCATACCATGAGGCATCAACCATTTCCGCCCCATCATTTATTAAACAATCTTATTTTAGATGTCCGTTAGGTTTTGAATGACTATAATTTATACATTAGATTATTAGAATTTCAATTTATGATTCATTAACTTAATTTGGATATAATCACTTTATAATTAGTCTCGAGGAAGTCTCTATAGCTAACCAAATTCAAATCCAAGAACACAAAATTATCATGGTCCACTATCAATTTCTAACAAGAACATGATTTTATTTTATAAATATGTCTGATCTCGCCCGAGAATGTCGATACGTGACTTCTCGATTTCTTTGAGTAGAGATTGGATGTGTTAAGGACCTTCTGGCGATAGAAGAACTCTTGGAGAAGGGAGCAAGGAAGAAGGAGTTCTGTAGCTTTTCCTGAGACTAGGAAGACCTGCAAAAGAAAGTTAGAGAAATAGCCAGGAGGGTTCCTAGCATTCACTCTCCGACGCTAAAGTCAGTTGAGGTGAAAAATATATAGAAAACAATTAAAACTTGTATATGCCAGAATCTTACTGTGCGTACCTCTATTTGTAAAGATATCCCCTTTTATATTGTCAAGATCATGAAGATCTTTCGTGTTCCTTTCCGATATTTCCCGCAATGTTTCTCATAATTAATTAATCTCTTAATTTGTCATTTAATGATCTCTTAATTTGTCATTTTAATGATGTCTTTAAGGTTATCCGAAAGATAACGCCTACGTTTGAGCCGTTAGTTGGAAATAATTATTTGTCCGTTATAGGAAGATGTGTGAGTCTTTACGATGGTTACCTCTTTGTGTTTAGTAGCTCCAGAAATCGGGGGTTTGGAGGAGTCGGGAGCTACAGGAGCCAGGAATTAGAGAAGCCGAGGGCTGGAGGAGCCGAGAACTGGAGAAGCCGAGGGCTACGGAAGTTGTGGCTAGAGGAGCCGAGGGCTACAGGAATCAGGGGTTAGAGAAGTCGGGGGCTACGAAAGCCGGGAACTGGAGAAGCTGGGGGCTAGAGAAGCCGGGGGCTATGGAAGCCGGGGGCTACAGGAGCCAGTAGAGAAACCGGGGGCTACAGGAGCCAGTAGAGAAACCGGGGGCTACAGGAGCCAGTAGAGAAACCAGGGGCTACAGAAGCTAGTAGAGAAGTCGGGGGCTATAGAAGCCAGTAGAGAAGCCGGGGGCAACGGAGCCAGTAGAGAAGCCGGGGGCTACGGAGCCAATAGAGAAGTCGGGGGCTACGGAGCCAGTAGAGAAGTCGGGGGCTACGGAGCCAGTAGAGAAGTCGGGGGCTACAGGAGACAGTAGAGAAGCCGGGGGCTACAGGAGCCGGAGGGTGTAGGTCATATTTTACTGACACCTAGCCTCCAACTGCCACGTGTCGCTCCTTCGATTTCCTTCCTATCACATGTCTTCCCTTCAAGTCTAGTCGAAGGAAGCATTGTCTGACTCACTAGACTATAGTAATTTTTTAATCTCTTTTGTGGCTATTCTTTTGTGGCTATTTGTGATTCGAGAGCATTAAATGCAAGATTTGAATCATTAAGTGTGATCACATTTTTAAAATCATCCCATGCCTAATTTTCCCTCGACTTTCGATCGGGAATGTGCTTTTATGCTGCTGAGGTAATGTCATATTAATGCGATGTGACCTTTTTGCGAGAGTACCGAGGAATTATTTTGATTTTGTGATGATTATGTAGGATCGAAAGCACGTGAGAGCGGGGGGGGGGGTGAATCACGTGTTTAAAAACTTAAGCCTTTTTAGCGATTTTAAAAACTTTTCGGAAAATCAAAAGTATGCAGCGAAAAACTAAAAATAAATTGCAAGCTTGATTTTACTTGGTTCGGAGCCTTCGCCGACTCCTACTCCAAGGTCCACGACCCTTCGGATCGTATCGCTGGGCAATCCACTAAAATTCTCTTCCGGCAACCCCCGGAAGAGTAATTCGAAT